>JAATLQ010035102.1:0-26719 GCA_013421005.1 Heliconius erato x Heliconius himera | reverse complement strand
TAGGTATTACTAACCCTCTATATTTATATATTGTATATATATTTTTGTCTTGTTATAGGTGAAGGCAGTATTTTTCTGGGAACTCTTTTAAACATGCATTTTTCTGTTATGTAATATTATCTTTTTTTACCGTACAACCTCTTTCGTGTGTTCTCCATTCAACGTGACATTGGCGAAGTGATTTTGTGCTCAACTGGCACGCTCGGAACGCCATATTAAAAGAAACCAAACCAAACCTATATCTGATTTACAAGTACAAAAGATCAATGTGCAATGACGGCCTTATCGCTAAAAGCGATCTCTTACAGGCAATCAACAATACAGGATTAATAAAATAAGAAAGGCAGAGCGGTGCAAAAAGTATAACATATATTTCTTTACGAGCTACACGTTCGTTAATGACAACAATTGATAAATAAAACAACATATATATATAAATTAATACATACACAAATACATGCATACATATACACATACTGCTCCAACCGTCTGAGATTTTCTTATACTCAGTGGCAGCTCATTCCAAAGCTTTATTTGATTGGGACAAAGATATTTCAAGGAGGAACGACCCCAAGAACTTTAACTGTACTTTAAGGTACAAAGGTGTAATAGGATGGTATAAAGGAGAGTGAGGGAATGTAGATTACTTCTGTGTTTTATTGAGAGCCATTTAAGTTGAGCTCGAAACTGTGACACATGGTCGTACTTTCTCAGTCCAAATATAAATCTTATGATAAGATTTTGCAGACGCTCGAGCTTATTAAGCAGTTGCGGAGACAAATTCAGATAGCAAGAATCAGCGTAATCTAAAATGGGCAGGAGAAGAGTGTTGGCTAAGGCACAAACAAAATGAAAAGTATTCATGAATAAGTATTTTAATCATACTCTATTAGTAAAATTAGTTTCACGATGTATACTGCAAACAGAAGGGTAGCCAGAGGGAACCTAAATATATAAATAAAGAGATTACTTTGACTTCGGCGGAAAGTGTGAAATGGAGTGTCTTAACACTAGGTTCCCTCTGCCGACCCTGCTGTGTGCAGAATACAGCGTGAAGCTGATTTATAAAGGGACTAACAATATTCCCCATGGTATTAAGCAGTGTTTCGTTGATAACAATACCTTTGCCACGTGCCCCATTTTCTACCGAATTCTGGAGTGGCGAAACTCAACGCTGAGCTAATCCTCGACACCAGAGCAAAGAAATAAAAATATTAAATATTTCATTTCCTCGAGCGGGAAAGAGCCCACAACCTGTCGCCTCTGATCTCTGTTAGTTGTATTCATTAATAATATTGAAATGATTAAATTCAGTTTTTTTTTCTCATCCACTTTGCCATTAAGTAAGTACGTTAAATACAATAAATAAAGCATTGGATTTTTTCTTCCTATCCATTTTAGACTTAACATGTTCGCATATGAATAAAGCTAAGCTGAGTGAGCGTCCGCGTCGGATTTTTCGACGAAATATTGTGTAGTATGCAAGACCATATATTGAACAATATTATTGTCAATATTTTATTGACAATAATATTCTGTGTGTGCGGCTAGCCTTTTACTGTCATTTAACACAATAAAAGCCGCCAAAATTTCTGTCTAACTTCATTCGATAACATCTGGTTATTGCAGTATACACATATCTTGATCACAATGTCTAAAAAGAAAAGTTTACGTAGAACTCCTAAATTTAAATCTGGAATAATAAGTAAATTAATCAATCGGCTGAAGCCAATTTTTAGTAAATGCAGTAAAAAGGAGAAAATTGAGGTTCTCTCCGAGCCTATTAAATCTGTTTCTGATAAAAAGCTTTATAAGTGAGTATAAAGATTTTAAAATACCTCCATATTTCTTGTTATAATAAGTACATGGCAAATTATTTCATTACAAATTCTTATTAATACAATTGAAGGGATTAAAATAAGCATTTTAGTACCTAACCAAAACAGCAGTATAGTACCTTTAACTGCACACATATTATCTATACTAATATAATAAATTTTTGTTTATGTTTTGTTTTGTATAAAAGCTACGTTCTTCGGAAGTGCTTTAGGCTATATATATATAGAATTCTGATGAAAGTCTTAGTTAGCCTTAAATAACGAAATAACAATAATAATGAACGCCACCGAATTGCTTTAAGCGAGTTGGCTGCAAAAATAGTAAAATATATGTCAATATATTAGTATGTAAGTATGGAAGAAATGTTCTATTTTATTAGTTCTAAAAAAAATCCGCGATATCGTATGTCTATCTGTAATAAATAAGTCAAAATAACGTATTTTGTGACAAAAATAATTGAAAATTGAAAGGTGATATTTCAACGTTTCTTATTTTTAAAGATATTAACTTGAAACTTACGAACGAAAGTTATTTCACCATCAAGGAAATTTTATAATGATATGCTTTGGCTTTTATAATATGTTATTTAAACGTATATTTTTTGAGAAAATGTACCTAAATTTAAAATAATTCAACGCTCTTTTTACGGCTGCAAGCATACGCACGAGTACTGCGAGGGGCACCCTTGCCACCGATTTCCTCCTCGCAAGCAACCATGTTAATGTTAACTAAAACTTTCACAAAATAATTGAATGTATTAATTATATTGATTATCTTATGGCAAAAACAGCATAATAAAGCAATTAAAAGTGATAAGATGGGCTGCTAGTTTTAAATACATTTGACCATTATGTCATGATTTGAACTGCGAGTTTGTATATTATCTTGTAGAACAATAAGGTTAGAGAATGGTCTAACTGCACTACTCATATCAGATCCAAGTCGGTCTTCTATTAGCAATAGGAATTCAAGTGAAGATGGAAACATTGGTACAAATGAGAGTAAAGTCCAGAAAAGACATGGTGGTAAATCTATACTGTCTGCTCTCAAATCAAAAAGACATGATACCAAAAGAACAGCCGAATCTGATGAGAAAAAGCTGGTAAGTTACATTATTGTCATTTTCAATCATTGATTAAATAGAGTTATAGTCTTTGCAATATGTAATAAATTCAAGTTAATCTAAACTAAACTAAACTAACTTCACGCTTTATCCCTATCGGGGTAGTCAGAGAGAACGGAGCGCCAAACGCTACGGTCTCTACATATCTCTTTCGCCTCGTCCACTGTCATCAATCTCTTCATACATGCCCTTCGGTGGGTCCTTTTGCTTTTTACGTGACCTTCCTCCAGTATCTTCGATACTGTGTTTTCGAAGGTCAACCGAGAAGTCTCCCCCTACCTCTCTTACCGTTCAGTTTTTCATCATAAATCTTTTTTGCCATTCTTTCATCACTCATTCGTTCGACGTGCCCAAACCAGCTGAACACGTTCTTCTTCATTCTCACCGTGACATCCTCGCTAGTACCTGCCATTCTGTTTACCTCTTCATTGCGGATTCGATTAGCTAAGCTGACTCCGCATATCCTACGAAGAGATCGCATCTCCACAGCATTCATCTTTCTTTCATTCTTCTTCTGTAATATCCACGTTTCGCTGCCGTATAACAGAGTCGGTACCAAAACTGCATTGTGTACGGCCAAACGCGCAGCTGTGCTGACCTTTCGCCGTCTCATCAATGCAGCTAAGGCTCCGTTAACCTTGTTACCGGCAGCAATACGCCTTTCCACATCCATCTCGTATCTTCCATCTCTACTGAACATACTTCCCAAGTATACCACTTCATTCACTTGTTCTAATATCTAAGCATTTACACTGATATTGCATGCTGTCCTTTCTTCACCTCTTTCAAAAATCAGAACCTTTGTCTTATTCACGTTGAGGCCTAGACCATTATATTCACACCCTTCTTTCAGAGTGGTAATCAATGCCTGCAACTCGCATTCTGATGATGCAATAAGCACTGCATCATCTGCGTACAGTAGGCAATTCACATTTAGGTCACCTACTTTCACCCCCATATCACTTTGTTTCACATCTTGGAGACAGCTATCTAAATTCAAATTGAACAACCAAGCTTACAGGTCGCAACCTTGTTTAACACCCGACCGGATGTCAAACCAGGGCGACATTCCAGCTCCTTCTCGCACACAGTGCTGAGTGATCTCTGTAAAAAGAGACTTTATAAGCCTGCAGCAAGAGTCCGCTCACATTGTGTCGCGGTAGTATCTCCCATAATTTCGTTCTTACAACTCTGTCAAATGCCTTTTCCAAGGTCACAAAAGCACAGAAAACTTTACAATTAACGGCCAAAAATTTTTTCGTGATAATGCGGAGGGAAACGATCTGATCCATACACTCTCTTTCAGGTCTAAAGCCTCCTTGAGCCTCCCACAAAAGCTTTTCAGATCTCTCTTGCATTCTTCTCGCTAAAACTTTACCATAAACTTTACTACCTAAGCTAATAATACTGATAGCTCTATGGCATGCGCAGTCTATTTGTGAACCTTTGCCTTTATACAAAGGCACGATGACCGCACCTCGCCAATCTTTTGAGACCTCCCCTGATTTTCAGCATAAACTGCACAAAAACCAGAACAAATCCAAGACGCGTGGCCCACCATATTTGATCATCTCGGCAGTAACTCCATCTGCTCCCGCTGACGTACCACATTTCAGACATCGTTTTGCACTCTCAACTTCTTTTACACTGATTTCGCCATCAGCTACATCAAGACTCAGCGTTTCGCTACTATTTGAGACTGGGGCGTCATCACATTCATACATCTCCTTTAAAAATTCCGCCCATCGCTGCAAAACGTGTGATTGTTCCGTTAGAATTTCACCGTCCTTCGAAAGCACTCCTAGTGCCCCTTACCCCTAGCCTGCTCTAAAAAAATATATTATTAGATTAACCTAAATAAATATTGTGTTTCTCATTCATATTAATCTTAATAATATTTGACTATAATTTCCTAATCGATCGATTCTGATTTTAAGTCTGACCACAAAGCATGTTAAGGTTAATGAATTTCAGAGTAGGTAGGAGAAGAGTAGAAAAGTTGTCTCTCTTTTACAGTTCCATATAACACGATGTTGCGTGGATAATAGTGTGATCTATTATTATAAATTGGCTTTATATAACCATCTGTCCGTCATCCGTCGTCCAACGATTGACCCATTCATTGACGAATCAATTAATAATAGAAATATGTAATTTCTTGTATGCGGGCGGACAGTGGAGAACAGAGTGTACACTAGGTTCTCTCTGTCTACAATACTATACAAAAGATTAAGTATGAAACTAAAATCGTTTCGATTAAAACAAAATTCTTAAAAAGAAATATTTTGTTTTAGGCAGCGTGTGCTCTTTCTGTAGGAGTCGGCAGTTTCAGCAACCCAGCAGACATACAGGGATTGGCGCACTTTGTAGAACATATGGTGTTCATGGGCAGTGAGAAATACCCAAAGGAGAATGAGTTTGCTTCGTTTGTTCAGGTAAATAGAAAATATGACCGATTTATGTATTCATTGACGCCGTTGTGGCGTAGTGACATAAGTGTGTGACGAAAACGCGTTGTTTGTGGGTTCGACTCCCACTCCAAGGAATGCATTATTATTTATTATTTTTTTCTCTGTTTCGT
The DNA here is from genome assembly GCA_013421005.1 of Heliconius erato x Heliconius himera. Lineage (NCBI taxonomy): Eukaryota > Metazoa > Arthropoda > Insecta > Lepidoptera > Nymphalidae > Heliconius > Heliconius erato x Heliconius himera. The sequence goes on along the minus strand of JAATLQ010035102.1, from coordinate 21,176 downwards.
AACAAGGCACTAGCGCGGCGTTGAATTCTGCCACAGGTCACGTAATAACTCGAAAAAATTGGTGGAAAATGAGCAGTGGAGTGTCTTAACACTATAAGTTCCCTCTGCCTACCCTGCTTTATGCGGAATACAGTGTGTAATTGAAAAAAAATCTTGAAATATTACAATTTTTGTACAAATACAACAAAGATTTTTTCTATTAAAAATTAAATCAAGTATTTTATGATATTAAATGTATTAGGCGGACTCTGTAATCTTCTATGTTTTAGATGTAATGTTTCTTATTGAACATTAAATATTGACTTTAACTATACAAAAAATATGTATTTGTTATGTTAAGTTATTAAATCTGTTATGTAATATAAATAAAAACTGTTTATTAAATTTCTTTTAACACTCGTATTAAATAGAAACAAGGTGGTTACGACAATGCTTACACTGACTCCGAGGTAACAACCTTTTACTTCGACGTACAAGAGAAACATCTGCCAGAAGCTATGGATATATTCAGCCAGTTCTTCATCAGCCCACTCATGAAGAAGGAGGCTATGCAACGCGAAAGAGAAGCTATACAATCCGGTAATAAGAATGATTTATATAGAAAAAAAGTAATATACTTTATTTTATACTTCAAAAATTTGTACAAGTACTTGCTTGTTAAAAATTTACATATTCTGTTTATAACCAAATTGGTGTTTTTTTAAATAGATTTTTTTGTCTTGAACATATTGGACAACTTAATAATATTTAATTTACCACGTAAATAACACTATTAAATGATATTTCTACTAAGTCTGTCAGGTAGTTCGAAATAGTAACTTATCTAACCAAAACAAAAAAACGCGTTTTCATTTCCTAGCTCTAGAGCAATGGTTCCCAACCAGTGGTCCGAAGCCTAAATATGGTCCGCGAACGAGTTTAAATTTATAACTGTGAGGCGAAGTTTCTGTTTAATAGTCACAGTTAATTTTTATTATACCTACATGCATAGTGGTCCCTGCTACCAAGAATGATATAAAAGTGGTCCTTGATCAAGAAAAGGTTGGGAACCTGGAGCAGGCTCTAGAGACAAGACAAAGCGCGGCATAGAGTTTCGGCACCAAACAAGCAATATCTTGAAAATTCGGCGGAAAGTGATAAATGAAGTGTTTTAACAATAGGACGGAGTATAGCGGGATACGGGGTGAATTTTAAAAAAATAATGCATAACATTTTTATTATAGAATTCTCATTAGCCGCTCCGTCAGATACAAATCGTAGAAACCAGCTCATTGCATCCCTTTTCCCGGAAGGACACCCAGCTAGAACTTTTTTTTGGGGCAATCTACGTAGCTTACGCGACGATATACATGATGATGATAAATTGCATAAAGCTGCCCATGAGTTTAGGAAACGCCATTATAGCGCTCATAGAATGACTGTGGCTATACAGGTTGAGTTTTTATGAATAATTGAAGTTTGAAATGAATAATAATATTAGGTCGATTAGGAATTTTTGAGTAGCTTAATTCCCAGAAATACTTTCGTAAAAAGACTTTTGTTGAAAGTTTACTATTAAGAATAAATACAATGATATTTACAAAATTAAATGTTAAACAATACATTAATTTTAATATGCAAGTGTACTACGCTCAGTGGATCAGCGATGGTCTATGATAGATCACAGTACCTATCCATTTCACCCCTATGCATGTTCGCCGATTTTCAGCAGATATATGCAAATACTTAAGGTTTTGTGATTTTACCAAAAAATTCGGATTCTTAAAGAAAATTGACAAATACAGTTGAGTCATTATTTTTCTTCTCAATATAACTCAATAATAAGTCTTTTGTATAATGTATTATTTCAAAACTATCGGCTTGTAAATAACATGGAAACAAAAATCGTTTTTAAATAAGCTAAATTTTATCAAAAATTTAGTAGACAGTACAAAAATAACTTGTGAAATATTTTTTTCATAGCGTATGAAATTTAATATTAACCATCTCAGTGTTTGCTCTACAATACTAAAAATGTGTACTCAGCAAACATTGTCTGATTAAAGTTACCAGTTTATTAAAAAATTATAACACTTCTGTAAGTATGTAAAAAAATCGATTTAAACATAGTCATTTCTCGTAATAAGAGAAATTTTTTTACTGTTTTATGATTCGAGTACTTTTTTAATATGTTGTCATTGAGCTGTAAATATTATTATTGTCTTCATTATTATATTATTAATTCAAAGATTATTCATACTAATATTTAATCGTTTTTAAAATTATTTCTGGAAAAAATCATCAGTATTTTTTTTCGGTATAACTCTTAAGAGTTTTTGATAAAATTTAGCTTATTTAAAATTTATTTTTAATCCATGTTATTTCCGAGATTAGATATAGGCGATAGTTTTGAAATACTACATTATACAAAAGGTAGGCCTTTTGTTTTGGCCTATTGAGCGTAGACAAAAAATCACAAATTCTCAAATATCTGCCGAATAGCATAATCGGCGAATATATTAAAATTATTTTAGTGCTTAAATCTTTTAATTCTGGTTTTCATAATGATTTCCTTATTTTATATATTTTTCTATGTACGCACTTTTAATTTAGTTAGTTAATAAAAAGTATTATTTATAAGTTTGTTTTTTCTAAGTTTTACATAATTTACAGGCCGATATGGATCTTGCAGATCTAGAGAAGCATGTATCGTGTACGTTCGGACAAATACCCACGAATAAGTTGCCAGCTGATGACTTCAGTAAATTCTCTTTCAAACCAGAAGTGGTTACACCACAATTCAAAGACATTTATTATGTGAAGCCAGTCGGCGATACTAATGAGGTAAATTAAAAATTGTGTTTAAACCTACATCACTGTAATATAGTGTGCACTTTTTATTAATATGTGTAATAACAACTACATATTATGTTATATAAAGAATAACATATAAAAGGTAGAGCTTCGCCAGCCAGTACATAAAGTCATATCACAGGCGATAAGTTCAGAACGGATTAATATATGCGATATATAGGTAAATAAAAAAAATACTTGACGTTTTCATGGCTGGTCATGGGCACGGTTTACATGTCTGATTAAATGCGAGGGTTGTGTAATAATTACATTCGTTCGCGGTCATTTATATATTTACAGTATTTTTATTTTCGTGATCTCCAGTCTTTTATAGGTTCTGCCATTAGTAGAACGTATATCACAATACTTCAAGTACATTACATGTAGAGCACTAGATGTAGATTAGTGTAAATGTATATAGGACCTTAATAATTCATTCGGTGTAAAAAGAAACGATATATTTATAGTGATCTAACCTAATGCACTAGAATTTCTGTGGTATTTTCATGTAAAATGCAAGAAATATATAATAAAAATACACATACATTACGTATAAAAACTTACAGTACGGTCAACAAGACGTGGCCAGACTTAAGTAAGGTTTTCGGAATTTTTGCTCATTATTCATTCGGGAAGATCAAAAGATTGGTTTCGGATTTTTTCTTAAATCCGAAAAATCAAGTCTGCGCCACGACTTGTTGACCGTATTGTAAATGACAGTATTTTCTATTTGAAAATATATATATGTTTGCACTGGAATCATTTTTTTTTAATCTTTCAGCTTTTTTATTTTCTTTGTCAGCACTACTTTAAATGAAACGACAGTTTTAACTTCTCTATAAAAGCCTAATACAATTTCAATTTATTTTTTTAAATTTAAATGAAAAAGTTGCTTTTTCAAATAAAATACATAATTAAATTATCGTTGTAAAATAAAATCATTTGTCGAGAACGACGCACGCAGGCATTAACTTATCAAAAGGAAACCGCCTCATACGCCGCATTCCGAAATCGAATCGTAGGTATTGATGGCAAAGTTCAGAGTTGTTTAACTTTTAGTAGTATTTTTGTAGTAGTATATGTTTACTTTATTGGTATCTATGCGTAACTCCATCACACGAACTACAGGTATAGATAAACATTATAAAATAAAAAAAATCCTACGTCTAAACTGTTGAGGTGTCTTGATTAATTTCTTTAAGTAAAAATCAAATCAAAAAAATCAGCTTCACGCTGTATCCCGCACACTGCAGGGTAGGCAGAGGGAACCCAGTGTTAAGACACTCCGTTCCTCACTTTCTGCCGAATTCCGGAGGCATTGCGTGTTGAGTGGCAGAGCTCAACGCCGCGCTTGACCTCGACACCAGAGCGAAGAAATGGTAATTTCTTTAAGTATGGTTTTAAAATAGTTTACCCTATATGTTATTCTCGTAAGAGGAGAGCTGACGTTTTTACTATGTATATGATTATAATTTTATAATAAAAAACTAATAGTTATTTTGTTTTTCTTCTAGTTACACTTAACATGGTGCATGAGATCATTGCTTTCCGAATATGAAACGAAGCCGCACCAGTACGTGTCGTTTCTACTCGGACACGAGGGACGCGGCAGCCTCCTCTCCTATTTAAGGAAAAAGTAAGTTAAAAAATATTTATATATATATATTTTCAGATACACCATATAAACTTGTAACATTAATTGTTGAAATTTTATAGATATTTAAATTTTTAAATAAATAATTTACTAAAAGACTTAAATGTGTACTTCCTTTTTTATAGTGTTGCATATACTTTATATTTTATTTTTTTTATATTGAGCGATAATCATTTGTTGTTATTTGTTTCTTTCATAAGTGTAAACACACTCCGTTCCACACGAATTTGACACATTATGTTTAAAGCGGCGGGCCTCAACGCCGGATCGAACTCGCAACCATCGCATTTATTAATCAATATAAAATTTGTATAATTATTATATATTTTTTTATTTTTCTTAGAGTATGGGCGCTTGGTATCTACGCGGGTAATTCAGAAAGTGGCATAGAATACAATTCTATGTACAGCCTGTTCTCCGTACAAGTTGTTCTTACTAAAAAAGGACTTGATCATGTCGAAGAAGTAGGTATTCAAGAAATAATTTGAAAGATTTCTATATCTTTTAAACATCTTTAAAGTGTTATTCCACACTTAGGAAAGAAAAATACTTATTTAGAAGACGTATAAAAATTTGAACGTAGCGGGACTCGAACCCGCGCCTCCTGGAAACCGACCAGGCGCTCTGACCACTAAGCCATACGTTCTCGCCAAGCTACGACGTAGTTTATATCGACGTAGCTTGGTGAGAACGTATGGCTTAGTGGTCAGAGCGCCTGGTCGGTTTCCAGGAGGCGCGGGTTCGAGTCCCGCTACGTTCAAATTTTTATACGTCTTCTGAATAAGTAGATTTCTGTATCATTTTTGTAGGCAGGGGGAAACAAGTGTTAAGATATTCCGTTCCACTTTTCGTCTTGTTCTTGACACATTGTTATTAACAGTCTACTAAGCGAAGAATGTAAATAATAATGATTATTATTTAAATATAGTAAATAAACAATTGTAATATATTTATTATATTATAAGTGAATAATATTTTTAAATTATTATTTATGCAATGTAATGTTTTTTGTGTTGACAGGTGCTTGAAGCTATATTTTCATATATACAAATGCTGAAACAGATTGGTCCATCAGAACGAATTTTTAAAGAACTAAAGGTATATTAAAAATTAAAATAATTATGAATTATTCAGGTAATATAATAATGTTGTTTATTTCTATACTGACAAATTTCGAGTAGGTGAAAATTTGTAGTAGATGACTAGTTTTTACATTCCTTTAATGTGGAGATTTTTTATAGCTTCAAGTGGTATACCCTCACAGAGCAGAGTACAAAGAGAAAAACTAGTAATAAGATACTTTTCTATCATTAAATTTCGGCTTTGCATAGAGACGTCTCCTCGCTGTGCGTTCTCTACCGCATTTATGATGGGCAGTGTTCTGCAGAACTGTTTGACTCGTTACCTGCAATACACGACAAGTTTAAATATTATCTACACAACCTGGATACGTGCCACTCCACTACTGTGCGGTTTTGTAGGAACTGCCTTCCACGCACTACCGAACAGTGGAATGGCGCGTCTACCACCTTAAAGGCCAGCAACTCACCTGTGACTCCTCTGGTGTGGCACTGGGTCGTGGGCTGCGGTGATCACTTACCATCAGGAGACCCGAATGCTCGTTTGCCTTGTCTTTTCCATAAATAATATATAAATAAAAGAAAACACTTGAAATACTAATAAAAGATTCGTATGATTTTACTTTAGAAAAAAAAACTATACTATACTCCATTAAATTCATACCTATATTATAAATTCGAAAGTAACTCTGTCTGTCTGTCTGTCTGTCTGTGACGCAGTCAAGGCCAAACCACTGATCTGATTGTGATAAAATTACTATAATATAGACATACTTGAGGGTTCCTTTTTTCTTATATTTGTAACATCTTCGATATATACTTATATATTAAAATACTTTTCAATATAACATGCAATTTACTCTGCCATGTTATAACGGCCGTTGCTAAACAATTGTTGACTCAACCTGACTCAACCTTAGGAAACAAATAAAAATAATATTTTACAAAAATATTATCCTTTAAAAAAATCATTAAAAAGTTTATAATATGTATGTGCCGTTTTGATCGATAACTTGTTGCTATCTTATGGGAAGTGCCATGATCAGATTCCTGTTGAATTTTTGAGATTTTTATTAAAAAATCGGATAGATAGTGTTCACAATGTTCTTTTGATGTTAGTTTTATACTTCCTAAAAAATTCTGCAATGACCGAAACAGGTGGAAATCTGATGAAGCAAGGGCAGGGCTATATGGATGCATCAACACATCCCAGCTATGCTCTCTCAATTTTTGCTGCGTGGCTATAGATGAGTACGGTCTGGCTTTGTCATGGTGGAACATAACGTCCTTCCGATTCGAGCTCGGGCCGCTTTTTTTAACCTCATCAGTTGCTGACAGTAAAGGTCAGAATCAATAGTTTTGCCCGGTGGCAAAAGCTCATAGTGGATGATTTCTTTCCAATCCTACAATACATATAGCATCACCTTTGTCAGGCCGGGCTTTGCCACGGTCTGTGGGGCTTGTCCATGCTTCGACCATATGTTTTTCGCACATTCTTATCGTAAGTCTCCCATTTTTCGTCATCCGTAATCAACTGTTTAATAGATTAAAAGTTTTATGATCAACATCCAGTTCTTCAGCAATGTCATAGCTACTAATATGTCGATCTTACTCCACTTTCTCAAAGATAGCACTGATTTTATCTGTGACAGGGTTCCAGAGCGAACCTCATCTTTCACACTAAAAATTCCAGACTTGAAACGCTTGAATCACATTTGTGCTACTCTTATTGATACCGCAGTAGATCTGTAAACCGCATAATTTTTTTTCGCGGTGTTTATTTGAATGTATTATTAGTAATCAATAATATTATATTTAATTACTAATACATAAAAAATACGAAAATACTTTTGCCCCGACTTATTATTTTACTGTGCATCATTCTAATAAATATTTAAGGAGATAACACTGATTTAAGCCCAGTCAATCTTAAAAAAAATGATAAAAGGTGATTGCGGCAGGATTCTTCTAGGCAACCCTAGTGTAATCTATTCTACCATCATGTATCATTCTTAAATATAAGTTTCATTAAAAACATCACATCAAATCTGAGCAATCCTCTACAACTAACTTCATGGTGGCCACCACTCGTCGATCGTACTGTATCTTATTCAAAAATTATTTTTAGACAACAGAAGACACAAGTTTCCGTTTCGAAGAGGAAGCACAGCCTGTAGACGATGTGGAGTCTCTGGCGAGAAACATGCACTTCTTCCCGCCAGAACATTATATTACAGGGGATAAGTTATATTATAAATTCGATCCTAAGGTAATTTTTTTTTAATTTATTTATTTGTATCAGAGAACAAATTGACGAATATAATACGCGTTGCCATAGCAACATGTCTGTCTCCGAGACGTTATTGAATCCACAACAGTCGTCTTTACAGCGTAGTGCTGTGCCGCTAAGCCACGGTGCCCTTTAAAATGTTAAAATAATGTTACATATTTTTTTACTTATAAGTTACATTCGGATTCCTTTATTTATAGAGAGAAGTTATTATTGAACTGTTTTACAAATTTGAATAAATATATTCATAAATTTTAGTATATGATAGATAATAATATTTTTTGTTATATTATGCAGGGTATAACATCATTTCTACACGGTATGACGCCGAACATGGCCAACGTGATCATAATGTCCGACAAGTACTCAACTCCGGTACAATACGACGCTAAAGAGAAATGGTTCGGCACTGAATACAAAAGAATAGGTGTTTATTACAAATTTAATTTTACCTCTTTATCTGTCATGATGCCTATCGTTATAAGCACGACAAACATGGGTTCGATTTCCACTGGGCGAACTGTACATACGCACTCAGCAAAGTTTCAAACACCGTCGCCAACGCAAAAAGTGTAGATATTTCCACATTTTAATGTTTTTTCGAGTGTGAATCGAACGCACAACCTGTTGCGTTTTCTATTGGTTACTATTGATATATTATATATATATATATATATATATATTTGTTTTTTTTTTCTTACAGAAAAACCAAAACTATGGTTACATAGATGGCTGAACGTAAGGCCCTACAGAGAATTTCATTTGCCCGATAAAAATATATACATTACAAATAATTTCGACCTCGTACCGCCCGCGGCCGCGTACGTAGAGGAAGCGGAGAGACTCGGCATTGATTTATATAATAGTACCGCTAAAGATATTCACAAGAAAGTGTCTGAAAGCGAGAAAAAGACTAAAGTGTTGTCCAAAGGTGATTTGATAGCGACGGTTAAAAATTTTAGGTATATATTTATAGTATAAAACAAATCTATTCTATTATCTTATAATAAAGCGGAAGAGTTTGTTTGTTTAAGCGCTAAGATCTCTGGAACTACTTTTCGCCCGGATTTGCTTATTTTTTGTTTTGTATGAAAGCTACATTCCTCAGAAGTGTTATAAGCTAGTTTTAATTCTTAGTTAGCCTTAAATAACGAAATGTATATAACAATAACTTGGAACGCCATCGTATTACTTTAACCACGTGCTCTGCAGAAATAGTCACATGTATGTACGTACATTGTGCTACAAAACATTAGGTTTGATTAGTTCTAAAATAAAGTCTGTTATACCATATATCTTATCTTTTATCTTTTGTAAATTAATCACAATAAAACACTTCGAAATAAAAATAATCGAAAAATGCAAGGTGATATTTTATCGTTTCTTCTTCGACAATAATATTGAATGTTACGAGTGAAAGTTATTTCATTATCAAGGAAATTTTATGAAAATATTCTGGCTTTTATAGCATGTAGTTTGGTCGTGTACTTTTCGAGAAAATGTAAAATTAAAATAATTCGTGCTGTGTTTGCGGCCGCAAGTTGATGCTCGCGTCCCGTGGGGGGCGCCCTTGCCGCCAGTGCTTGTTAGTTAGCTAGTGCTTGCACTTTTTCAAAATTATGAAAAATGATTGAATGTATAAATTATATAATCAACCTGTTGGCAAATGCAGTATAAAAAAATATAAGTGTGTTTAATTATAAAAAAATATAGGTTCAACTTTATGAACTTTTGTGTTTTGTTTATGTGGTAAGAAAATGATCAAAGGTAAGAAAAAATTTAAAATATAAAATCTGCGCAGTCATCTGCGGCTAATTTCAGGGCGACCACGTCTCGTCGATCGTACTGTAGTCTAGAAGAGTATCTGAAACATTTTTTTAAAAGATTTTAATATAAATATTTTCCTTTGCAGATTGGATCAACCAAATTTACTACGTAAGAATCGTAACATGGAGGTGTGGTACAAACCAGACTTCAAGTTTCGGTTTCCCACGGCTTTCTTGTATTTCTACTTCCTTACTCCGCTCATTTTACATTCGCCACGAGAGTAAGTTTGTTTTTAAGTTAACCTAGTTATATATTAATTTTTCATACTTAAATATATGTAGAATTTGATTTTGAAATAATAGAAAAAAACATTTAAAACTAACAACAATATAATTTCACATTATCTCTCACACTAGGCAAGCCTGTCTTGTATCTTTCAGAATTTCAGAATGTAATTCCTATCTGCTACGATATATTTATTGTAATTGTTGTATAAGCCTTATCTAAAATTACTAAAACATTCTTTACATTTTTTATGTTAACGCCTACCTATGCGGTATTTTAGGCAAAGGGAATTTAGGAACCTAGTGTTAAGACACTCCGTGCCCCATTAGAGCACTTTAGTTTTTACCGTGTTCTTGAAGCATAGCGTGTTGACTGGTGGAACACAGCGCTGTGCTTCGCCTCATTAGCAGAGCGAGGAAATGAAAATATTAAATATTTTATTTTCTTGACTGGGAATCGAACCAACAATCGTCGTCACACGTCTGGGATCCTACGCCACGAAAGGCTCAATATTGATTAGATGAAAATAATAAAATAGCAAATGATGCTTACCTCAGCCCACTCTGAATTGATCAGAAAGAAATGAATATAATATTGATTATTTGACATATTCCAGCGCTTGTCTCATCGATCTCTGGACTGATGTGTTACAACAAGGACTCAAGGTATACATATATAACATATATACTAATATTCTTTATTATATTCTTTATTTACAAGATAGCTGTTTTTAGTTTCGTACCTTTGAGGAACCCTTATTAGATCAAAAAGGAACCCTTATTAGATCACTTTGTTGTCCGTCCGTCTGTCTGTCTTTCAAGAGCATTTATCTCAGGAACGCTTAAAGGTATCGAGTTGAAATTGAAACAAAAAAATATATTTCTACATTTATTTAAAACAGACGTTTTATTTAGAAAAGACGTATTTCGACACTATAAAGGGAAATAAAATCCATAGGGTACTTCTGGGTGATCTAGAATTATCAAATTTGGTACCTAGCATCTACAGCTAGTTCAGGAAAAAATCTGAAAACTAAAGATTTGTGTTTCAGTTCTATAAATAATAGCCTTAAATTTGGGAACAAAATTGGTATAAAAGCCAATATACATTTTTCAAGTGAGGTATCAGATGAAAGGGCACTGACCTGGTTAAGCTTGACTTTAAAACAAATGAGTTTTTTAAAGTCAAGCTTCACCAGGTTCTGTACGAAACCCTCCGTAGGCGTGCCCGACTCGTGCTTAGCATTTTTACTTTACGTATATTAGTTGTCCAAGTTATCGCAGTGGCACAGCGAGTGACTGTTAACGCGACGGTTATGGGTTTGATGCCCCAAAGTGAAGGAGGGAATCTGTTAATTTCATTTCCTCTCGTTACAAGACAAACCGCATCGTTGAGATCCGGCACTCAACACGCCTGTGTGCAATGCGCGCAATGCCTGAAAATATTAGGCGAATCGTTGGGAACAGCGTGTCTTAACACTCTAGTGTAGCAGTTTAGGTAAAGAGAATTTATTCCATCTACCTACACTGCTGCAACTTTTTTAATTTATTTTGCACCATACTACATGTTGTAGTTTTACGAGAAACTATGTTATATTGTGACATTGTATGTCTACATACAAAAAATAATAATAAGAATATTTCTAAATAATTCTGTTATATTTTTCTATTATAACAGGAAGAATTGTACCCGGCGAATATGGAGGGCTTATCGCACTCGTTGTATGCTTCTGAAAAAGGATTAACATTGAAAGTGAGCGGCTACAACCAAAATCTACCAGTAAATATAAACTTTTTTAACAGTTTTTTAAAGTATTTTAAATGTGATTATGTTTAAACTACTCTTGAAGTGTAAGTATAAAGAAAAGAATCAGCTTAATCGGTTAGCGGGATATTGAGTTATTCGTCCATTTGTCGCGCACATACTTCATGCAAATTAAAGACTTAAGTGATTTTTTCATGAATGTCATTGTCAGAAATGGACCAAATTAAAACCGCACCACACGAAACGCCCCAGCTTTCAAATAAAAAAGAATAATCAAAATCGGTTGACTCAGTTAAAAGTTCTGAGGTAACAAACAAAAAAATACAGTCGAATTGATTAACTTCCTTTTCTTACAGAAGTCGGTTAAAAAATTATAAATAATTAATGCTGAAAGTGTATTGATATAGAATTTAGCTTCCCCTAATTGTCATATTATTATTTCAACTATCGTAGCATTTAAAATAAAAATGTACGACATCAGATCCCCTCGAATGTCTCGATCCTCACATCATCCTCCATTGACCCGCAGCTGCTGCTGGAGCTGGTGTCGCGTGAGATGCAAGCGAGTCGCCTTACGCCGCAGCTGTTCGAGGCGGTGCGGGAGGAACGCGCGCGCTACTACTATAACGTGCTCATCCAGCCGGAGGAGCTGGAAAAGTGAGGATTACACATCATGTTCAAGTGTGATAGCTTTTGCTTTTAGGGTTCCGTACCTTATGAAGAAGAAAATGGAGCCTTTACAGAATCCCTTTTGCATATATGACTGTCTTTTTGTTTGTTAAGGCCATTTTTTGTCAAAATCTCCTCGACAATTCAACGCAATAAAAGATACGAGAGTTTATGCTGTTTTGTATGAAATTGTCTCCGAAATAAACAAAATGTTATAAGTTTTACATTGACCTAGAATTATAAAATTTGGCAAGAGTGACAAGCTTCAAAAACTCTAAAAGCTGTCTAATGTTTATACGCAAACTTAAATATTCAAGCGAATACAATTTAAACTATTTACTGAATTACTTGCTTGTTACAGAGACGTCCGGAGGAATATACTTTTGGAGCCATATATATCTCCGAGGGACAAAGCTGCCGTCATACATCACATATCATATTACGAATTGAAAGCATTCACTCACAAGTTGTTAGGGAAAATGTACTTGCAGGTGAGAATAGCATGACTATATATAGGGTGGAAGTGTTAGCATCACTTTTAATGAAACCACAGTTTTAACAACTAACTTATAAGTTGTAACAAGTGTATAAAAATTTCGACGTAGCTTGATGAGAACGTATTGGTTAGTGGTCAGAGTGCCTGGTCGGTTTCCAGGATACGCGGGTTCGAGGCCCGTTACATTCAAATTTTTATGTTTTCTAAATAAGTAAATTTTTATTTCTTAATATTTTTATTTCTTCGCTATGGTACCAAGGCAAAGGTCCGGCGTTGATTTTCACCATTATGTGCGTGTAATAGGGTACGCAGAGGGAACATGGGTAAGATATTGTTGAACTCACACAATTTTCAATACATTGCATGTCGCTTGTCTTGCTTTGTCTTGTGACCAGAACCCGATGTGAAATACTTATTTCTTTAATTAATCGTTATAAAAAATAAAGAAATAATGTAATATTTCTTCATTTTTTTTATATAAATAAGCAAGCTCAATTTATTATTTTAAAATTTAAGTATAAAATACTTTTTAAGGTACTTGTACAAGGCAACCTCGCCTGGAATGAAGCTATTACGATATCTGAAAATGTTCACAAAAATATAAAATGGAAGCCACTGTCTGAGCATGAAATGCCTGAGGTGAATAATAATTTATTTTATATGTTTTTTTGCTGTAAAACAAATAAAAACTGCTTAAAGCATTTGCCCTCCATAGCCGGGTAGGCTGACCTAGTGTTGTGTCACTCCGTTCCGTCCGTCCCAACCTAGTGTTGAGTCACTCCGTTGTGTATAATTAAAATACAATATTTCCTCCGAGTGCTGATCGAACGCACAATCATTGCTTCTCCCGACGATGGGTCATCACCCATTGCGTTACGATGACCTCTGTCTTATTGCAAAGCATTTTAATTAAAGCCTGTTAAATGAAATTAGACAAATGAGAAATAAATTAGAATGGGAAGTAAATACCCTGCAGATGATAATTATGCGGCGAAGTTCCTACAAAATCCGACAAAAGATACATCAACGCTTATCTCTTTCAGTAACTTTGACAGCTTAGCTAAAAACTTCCAAGGGAATCTAGATCTGGAAATTTGATATTCATTTTAGCTTTATACCTCGATGCTATCTCCAAATTAGTGGCTTTGATCAAACGGTCTGTCCATATAAATAAATGGACAACAAATTAATCCTAAATGGGTAAAGTTTCTTTATACTAGCTTCAATGTTATTATATTTTTTTCTAAAATTCTTATTTTTTCTAAACAGATAAAAGTACATGAGTTGCCATTAGGAGAGAAACGTCTTCGAGTTGCGAGTCTGGATCCCTCATCTACTAATAGTATAGTGAATGCATACTATCAGGGAGAAGTAGCTAATCCTAAAGATACGGAGACTGTAGAGCTTCTTACGGTATGTATTTTCAAATCAAATCAGCTTCACGCTGTATCCCGCACACAGCAGGGTAACCTAGTGTTAAGACACTCCGTTCCCCACTTTCTGCCGATGTTTGGAGGCATTGCATGTTGCTTAACCTCGACACTAGAGCGAAGAAATGGAAATATAAAATTAAGTAAATATTTCATCTCCTCGAGTTTGGATCGAACCCACAACCAGTCGGTTTTACAGTCACACCTCGTGCCACCTTCGCCACCACTGGCCTCAATTATGTATGTATTTTGATATTATATAAATTAGATTTATTTTATTATTGGTAAGTTTTTTTATCCTTATTAATGTTATAAGGATGAAGAATATGTTTGGTTAAACGCGCTAATTTCAGAAACTAAGTACCCACTGGTTGGCACTGATTGGAATTGAATAAATCTCTTTGTGTTGGATTTTTTGGCTCAGGCTGTAAGCCATGCAATGGGTCACATTGACTGACTCTGCGGTAAGGTACGCCGGACACTTTTTTGTGTCTTATGTGATCTAATTGTTATTATCTTTTTTGTTTTTTTGAGGCTCACTCATATAACAAAAATGAAAAATAGAATTTTTACACTTTTTACTGAATTTTGGCTCTATAGATGCTTATGGAGGAACCGGTGTTCGACACGCTCCGTACTAAAGAACAGCTCGGCTACAGCGTGTTCAATACGATGAGATACACTTTTGGAGTTCTGGGGTCTTCTGTTACTGTCATCACACAAGTGGATAAGTTTAGGTATGTTTTTGTCACTAGTGTTTTTTTTTTATTTATGTCAGATGGCCGACTTACGTAGTATGAAGTATGAAGTGGTCGTAGTCGTAGTCGTACTGAAGTTAGCTGTAGATGGGTGCGTAGATTTGAGTTAAAAATTTTTCTTACTGCTTATTTTTTTTTCTCAAATGAATGTAAAGGTGACCTGACTCCAGGGCGGCCACAACTCGTCGACAATATAAACAATCAAATTAACATTATATATAATTTCCGTACAGCGTGTCACACGTAGATCAACGTATTGAGGCGTTCCTAAAGAAGTTTGCTCGAGACACCCATCGCGGCGGAGAGAAGGCACTCGCTCCGGTGAGGCGCGCCCTCGAGCAACTGAAACATACTCCTGATGATGGACTTATTGATGAAGTTATTATTTTGCTTTGTTTCTTTTTATTTATTAACCTTGTCAATGTGTTTTTTTCATTATTTAGCATCTCGCTGTATCATGTACACGTCAGGGTAGACAGAGGAAACCTAGTATTAGGAAACTCCGTTCCCAATCCTATTTTCTGCCAAATTTTGGAGGCATTAATCAAATAAGCAACACAATGCTTTTTGTGATGTTATCTCTCGGACCGTTTATAGACTGTAATTCTTAATCTAGTGTAGAGTTAATCAAAGGTTTGAGATCTTTTCTTCACACTTTACACACACACATTATATTGATGATGATCTGATGCCTATCTATATAACTTGACCAATGAAAAGTGCTCGCCCTAATTCAATATACACAACATATACATACATACATACATACATACATACATATATATATATATATATATATATATATATATATATATATATATATATATATGTAAATAAAAATATGACATGTAAGTTTTATTACAGCAGATAAAAATTGAAATACTATTATTTTTGGAAGGATAAATTATAAATTTATTTATAACTTTTGATTTATTTGCACCAAATTAAAATTGTCATCAAATTTGCAGGTTGAAAAATATTGGAGTGAGATCGTAAGCCAAGAGTACCAGTTCCAAAGGGAGTTTATTGAGGTAATTGCATTATTTTGATCAATTTGATTGACTGACGACATTTCAGTCATTACACAGTTGTCTTTTTAACCCCCAACGCAAACAACCCCTTTGTTTGTTATAAGTTTGACATGTCTGTGTGTCTATCTGTACTTCTATCCGTATCTCCGATCCGATTTGGATATAGTTTTTTGTTTCATAACCATGATGAAATCTATGTAAATGTCGTTTGAAGTTAAGTGGCTAGGTTTCATATTTTTTTATTGATAGCACTACACTACAATGGCTACATTTTGTATTAATTAAAAATATTTAATTATTGTTGTCGAAGATTTTATTTATTGTGTTTATATTATTATAGGCTGATGCGCTACATCAAGTGAAAATTGGAGACATCGACAATTGGATCGAAAACCACTTCTCCTCTGGTAACAAGAAGCTGTTTAGGAAACTATCTATTCAGGTAATAATGAAATCCTTTTTTCAATATTAATTAATTGTGCTAATAATAAATGTGTGACGATGCTAATAACTCGAGACTTAGTGTAACTTTAAACTTTGCCGCCAATACTTACCACTCGATTTCGGAATGAGGCGTATGCAGCGGTTTCTCTTTAATTGGTTTATGTCTGCGTAAATCGTTCTAGACAATTGGCGTTGTATGTTATAGCGATAATTTTGTTATTTATTTTATTTGAAACAATCACTTTATCATTTTAGGGAAAACAAATAATAATAATAAAATAAAAAATAAAAATAATTGTATTATACTTTTAAAGAGTAGTTAAAAGTGTTGGTTTCATTTAAAGTGATGCTGACACTTCCATCCTATATATGTTCCGACAAATATTCAGGTTGGAGTAGGAATCGGACTCACAATTCATTCGCTTACAAACAGACATTGTGCCTCGATATGGCCTCTAAAAATATTTAAATATTTCTATTATTCTTTAATTCAGATTGTCGGAAATAAGCCCAAAGATGGAAATGAAACAGCAGAAGATTCAAAATCAAAGAGCTTGACGCTCCATTATTTAAACGCCAGAGATTCTGAGGAACCACATGAAGATGACAAGAACTTTATCATGGATATCGATGAATTCAAAAAGAATTTACCTATTATTAAAGTTCCTAAGATTGAATTGCCTCAGTGCTGATTGAACATATAAAAAAATTGATTGATTAAATATGTATATTCAATAATAGCTCATGTATTTATATGGATTTTATCACTATTTTAAGCATTGTATGTATCTAACTTGCTTTGTAAAATGTCTTTTAGATTTATTTATTATTTGAAAAAATGTTTTAGCAATCTCCGATGGTTTTTTTTTATTTTCGTCACATAGTTCATGTTTCAGATCACATTATACATATATTCATTTGTAACAAAGTAAGAAAGAAGAACTGTAATGTACATTTAAAAAATAATCAGTATACAATTTGAATGCGTCCGTCCCCTGCCTGCGCAAGTATTGCTGTAGCATCTCGTATTCTAAGTCCAAGTTTACCAAATTTTCTCTATTGTCCGAAACCATCTGTAAGAAAGCATTATATATTACATATAAGTAAATTTAAGCATCTTCACAATGTATACCAGGTAGGCAGAGATAACCTAGTGTTAAGATATTTCGATATTTATTTTCCTTCCAAATTCGAAATACTGTACACTGAGTGGTGTAATCTAACATTCGTTGTAACGTTTTACCACGCGATGAAATGAAAATAATTCAAATATATATTCCATCAAAAATAACAGTTTCAGAAGGAGGAAATTAAAAGATGTGCTCGCAGGGGTGGATGAATATATTCTGGTCGCAACAATATAATTGCCAGAAATATAAAAACACCTTATAAAATTAAATATGTCTTAAATCACAAATGACATACAGACCGGTATGGGTGTAACATAGATGTTAGACATGATATTTGTCTTCTCCACGTTTATCTTAATACCCATCCGTTATGAGACGCTATGGAGGTCCCCTAGTGTAGTACTTAGTTCCAGGGACTTGACGCCCTCCATGTTGCGGTGTAATACGTGCTGTGGTCTAAATAAATGGTCTATATACGCAATACATAGCGGCAGATTTTACTATTCGGTCTTTTGTATTACCTGTCGCAGCATATGTTTGTGGTCCATGGTACTATACCCTTTTTTTAAACCGGCTTGTTCGGGAGTTGGTCGGGAGATTGTCTTTTAGTGATTGCACTCAAATGCATATTTTTCACATGATTGAAAATATATAATAAATACTATAAATTTTACATAATAAAAAATATTATTTTTTTATGGATATTACTGTTATAAAATATATTTGTAAGATTCTTAATTGATTCGACCTAATTACCGTACAGATATCTGTTTTATAGGTACCTGCATTGACTTGAACGGTCAGGTCGGTAAGGCTGAGCCGTATGAGCATGTTCACGAGGGTTTTGGAGACGGTCTTTGTAATACAGAGGGAGAAAATATTTTGAGAACGTGTATTGCGTCTGATCTGGCCGTCGTGTATACGTTCTTTCAAGAGAATACTCAGCATATTATCACGCATAAAAGTAGGTCCGACTCAATTCAAATAGACTATCTATTGATGGGCAGGGTAACTAACTGTAAAGTCATTACAGGCGAAAGCCTGACGACCCAACATCGTCTTCTTGTCACGGACTTTAACGTCATTCCGAAGAAGAAAGTAGCCGAGAAACGTAGGGTTCAGATCAAATAGTGGTTGCTGAATAAACCGATGCAAACCGACTTCCTGGCAGAGGTGAAGTCATAATCTTTCGACTAACACCGAGACTGCTCAGAATGCTTGGGATCGAGCTCAGTTAGCAATAATTGCGGCCTGTCAGGCGAGCTCTTGGCGTTTCTAGGGACAGGGAAACATAGTGGTGAAATGAGTGATATAGGTAAGGTGCAAGGTGGAGGTGACTCGTAAAGAGAAAATTGCCCTAAAGAAATGGCAGGAATCCAATTCTCCTCAAGATAGACTCCCTTTGTACTAAGTTCATCCAGATTACAGTATTCAGTACTAAGGTTCGGCTCTTAGTCCGTTCTTATTCAATACTAGAGAGCGCGCGCGGCTTCGCTCGCTTATAAGGAGTGAATTCTAAAAAAACCATGAAACACATGTTCAATAAAATATTTTCAACAGTCTGAATTTAAATTTTTATAAATATCGGTGGCAATTTAAAGGTTTTTCCATATAAACTTTCAACCCCTTATTTGAACCTTTAGGGGGTGAATTCTTAAAAACCATGAAACACGTGTTCAATGAAATATTTTTAAGAGTCTGAATTTCAAATTTTATAAAAATCGGTACAGATTAAATTTTTTTTCCATACAAACTTTCAACCCCTATTTCATTCCTTTAGGGTTAAAATTTTTCAAATTCCCTTCTTAGTGGATGTCCAGAATATGAAAATAAACATCTGCCCAAATTTCACGTTTCTACCATCAGCGGTTACGGCTCTGCGTGCGTCTTACCTCAGTCAGTCAGCACAAGTCCTTTTATATATATAGATAGTGTTCGAGACTGTCTCGGCTCACATTTAAGACCAGTCTCCATGGCTGATGCTGTATGCCGATAACATAGCTCACTCATTGACGAGAATCGATCTGGAGGCATCGATCACGATTTCTATAGCCGGATAAGTTTCATGTCATGGAAACGAAGATGCTAGGTGAACATGCGGCGTAACGCAGTCTGATCTCATACGTAACACATTCATCCGAGGTAGTCTTCG
This sequence comes from Heliconius erato x Heliconius himera, assembly GCA_013421005.1. Taxonomy (NCBI): domain Eukaryota; kingdom Metazoa; phylum Arthropoda; class Insecta; order Lepidoptera; family Nymphalidae; genus Heliconius; species Heliconius erato x Heliconius himera. The sequence goes on along the minus strand of JAATLQ010035102.1, from coordinate 1,395 downwards.
AGCTCCAAAGGGGTCACCTAAGATGATTTGGTCACGTTACGGTCGTCCAAGAACTATGTCGGATGCAAGTGCCTTGCTATATCAGTCCCTGGAGTGAAACCTATCGGACACCCAAGAAAGCGTTGGTTGCATGCTGTGATGCAAGATATGAGAGCCGAGGACGATAAAGACCTTGTGAAGTGGAGTAGGTTGAGTAGGAACGCAGATCCTGACAATAGCCGGGATTAATACCAGGAAGAAGAAGATTTGTAATAATATTAATTTTGTATGTTTTTTTATCAATAACTTCAAAGAAAAATATAGTGAGAGGTGAAAAAGTCATAAAACACATAAAATCGTATTTATGTGTTCAGAAATTATAATTTGATTTTATTATTGAGTATATATTTAAAATTTAAAATAACAATAGTTGATAATTTATAAATGCGCCTTAAAATAAGATATTTATAAAATAAGAAATTTAAAATAGTTAATTGTTTTACATACTGTGATTTCAATTGATGGTCAAAAATAACAAAATTACAGATACAATCTTAATTTGCATGCGAATAATATTATATAAGTCCTAGACTCTATTATTGTATAAATGTGTGATCTAATAAAATAGATAAATTGAAGATGTAATTTAATTTTTGTCGGCCAGCATGGCATCTAACTCAGCGTCGACCCGGTCGCGCAGCGCCTACTACTGTATACAGGTTGCAATCCCAACTGCACACATAGGCTCACCATCCCGCCATTGAACCGCCCCAAATTGTCATCAAATAATGCTTTATGTCTGGAAATTATAGAATTAACAATTTTATCTTTATCATAAACATTTGTTTTTTGGGAATTTATACACAATTTAGGTATTTCAATAACTAATTCTGCTATCCACTGCTGCCCGAGTAAATTAGTTATTCCATTATTAGAAATATACAAATCTAACATTTTCATTATTTTTTTATACTTTACATTTATTTCTATACTAGCGGCCCGCCCACGGCTTCGCCCGCTTAAAATACATGATTATTTAATAAGCAGAATTGATTGACAACTATAATAAAATAAATAAATAAATCAGCTTCACGCTGTATTCCGCACACAGCAGAGTAGGCAGAGGGAACCTAGTGTTAAGACACTCTGTTATGTGTTAAGACACTCTGTATAATAGAATGACAAACAAATATAAAGTTTAAATTAACGTTTCGAACGTCATTCTTTAGCCAGGGTCATACCAGCGCGATTTCTATATAACATTCGCTGGCAAGCTAATGCCTTGAGTTTATTTAAATGACGATAACTTTTTTTTTAATGAACCGATTTTGATGAACCAAACTTTAGAACCTAAATTGAGTTAAAACAAAGCAATTGGTGAAATTTTCAAGTAAATCGGTTCAGTAGTTTCAGAGA
>JAATLQ010035101.1:0-26717 GCA_013421005.1 Heliconius erato x Heliconius himera | reverse complement strand
TTACGCAAAAGGAAATTGAATAATTCTATACAGTGTTGCTAGTGATTTTTAACAGTACTTCTTATATGTTAAACTTATAAAATATATAAAGTTTATGAATCTACTCAATTTGCCAATTAGTGCCAATACTATTATGTATAATTAAATTGATAATAACATACTCTTTTAATGTACTAAAATAAGTATATGATAATAATAGATAGAAATATTCCATATGGTCTTGGTCGTGCTGTTTAACAATTGTCATAACTATAGTAGTTGGACATATGGTATCGCGGACTTTTTTATAGATATTGATGCGTTCTATAATACTGTAGAACATTATTTTGTTCTATCATCAATAGTTTTCGCAGCGCACGCGATGATAAAATTTTTTAGATCAATTTCTTTACACCTTGGGTTACATTATTGCATTTTTCTTAGGGATCCCTATTTTTTTTGAAAATGTAATATAGCCTATGTGGGACAGTGAAGATGCAGCTTTCTAATAGCGAAAGAATTTTTGAAATCGGTCCGGTAGTTTTTGTGTGAAAATTATACAAACATACATACATACATACATACATACAAACATACATACACAAATACCAATCTTACCTCTTTATAATATTAGTATAGATACAAGCAAAAATTTAAAAGGAATGGCTTCCAGTTACAGTGTTAATTTACAAAAATAATTAGCAATAAAATGAAAATAAAATCAATCAATCGAGGTCTTAATAAATTAATTAAGTTAATAAATGATATTTTCATCAATTCAATCAAAAAAATTAAATAAACAAATATTTATAACCGTTTTATTTAAAATATTTATAAAAAAGCAAGCAATCAAAACGGTAAAAGACATTTTTGTTTACAATGAATTATATTTTTGTTTGAACCATATATATATGAGCTCGATTGTACTTATAAAGATGTGTGGGTACGAATTTTCTGTAAGGACGTAGCGGTCACACTGACGCAAAGTAACACGATATGGCAAAGGGATACCAGACTTTAATTTTTTGTGCCTCAAAATTGATTTTTATAATTAACTAAATAATTTTTTTAATATAATCTTTAAGAAGTTTAAATATTGCCAGATATTTCTTTATCCATATAGTACTGTGTATTACGCATACTGAAAATGTATGTTGTACATAGGTGTATATAGTATATATATAATTATCATGTTTCATTAGTTATATAAGCAGAAGTTTATTTTAGTTTAGTTTGAAATGACTCCTGTTCATTACTTAAAAAAATACTTTTCGGGCTAGTCTCGATTTTATTCTCGACAACGATGAATGGATCTGCTGATTTTTTTCAATACTTAGATATCCTCATAAAATTTTTAGCTTCACGCTGTATCCCGCACACAGCAGGGTAGGCAGAGGGAACCTAGTGTTAAGACACTCCGTTCTCCACTTTCTGCCGAATTCTGGAGGCATTGCGTGTTGAATGGCAGAACTCAACGCCGCGCTTAGCCTCGACACCAGAGCGAAGAAATAGAAATATACATTTAAGTAAATATTTCATCTCCTCGAGTGGGGATCGAACCCACTACCAGTTATTTCACAGTCACACTTAGTGCTGCTGCGCTACGACTTGCCTTTTTTTAAATTAAAATTTTTATATTTTACTATTTTTACTATTTTGTATAATTTACTAGAACATAAAGATGATCAAATATTTTAATTATTATTTAATTATGATTTGCTAAGCTTGGGGTAAAACAACATAACAGGGTAACACTGATCGAACGTTTTCTGCGCATACGTACTCTGCGCAATTTTACGCGAGTACCTCCGATTATCAATAAGACTTTAGACGGACTATAACACTAGGTTCCCTCTTAGGTTCAAAGTGCTGTAACTTTTTTCATTCATTGTTTTATTTAAGATTTTTTTGACAGTAGTATTCAACTTTAATTATTCTTTTATGTTTAAAAAAAAAGGCTATACTATTATTACATTGTGGCCGCCCTGAAATAAAGTTTTCTGAACTTTTATGTAGTCAGGAATAAAAAAATCAAAAGTAAGAAAAATCCTAAAATCGAATCTATAAAAGCGCACCCATCTACAGCTAACTTCGGAGCGGCTACGACATGTTGACTGCATTGTATTCAATATACATTATTATAAATAATTAATTAAATTGCATGATTTAGGGATTCTGACATGTTTGTTTAAGGACCAAACATACCTATAAGTTACTTCTTTTCTCTTTTAACACTCTCTCATAAATAGGTTGAAGGAAATAAAAACAAACAAAAGATAATATAAATAATTGTATTATTTAATAAATTGAGCTAAACATTATTTACAATAAATTCTTATTTATAATATCTAATATTAGTTGAAAAATTAAATTGTTTTACTTATAGTTACAGCTATACAAACTTAAAATATACATAATTTTTACATAAAATTTTTCAAATTTGAATATATTTTGCTCCATTAGTATTCCATTGTAATAGTTTTCGTCTTGAGGTATTCGTTTAGCGCTTCTTGTCCTGGAAATGAAATGACATTGACAGGTCAGTTTTTTTCTTTTTTTTTGTAATTTAAAGAATTTGAATAATGTTTTAAGTATTTAGTCTGTGCTGCTTTCTATTTTTTTTTTGCTATATCCCCCGCACATAGCAAGTAGGCAGAGAGAACCTGGTAACCCAGTGGTAAGACACTATCGTTGCCAGGGCAAGGAATTGAAAATATTAAATATTTTATTTCTTCGAGTGGGAATCGAACCCGGAACCTGTCGCGTTTACAGGCACTTTGTGCCCTTGCGCCACGACTGGTCTCAATCAATTTGTATTTACTCTCATTAAGTTCATATTTATTATTTAAGACTTTTACTTCATAAATATACTATTACCTATTTAGAAAACGTATAAACATTTTAACGTAGCGGGACTCGAATCCGCGCCTCCCGGAAAGTTCGAGTCCCGCTACGTTGAAATTTTTATACGTTTTCTAAATAAGTATTTTTCTTTCCTAAGTGTGGAATCACGCTTTAATTTTTTTTTAATATATACTATTAGTTTTCAAGAAAAATATTTAAAATTTAAATACTACTAGTATAGTTAGCTGTTTTTCAGCAAAATTATAACATAACCTACTGTTATATTATACCTATCACATAAAAGATACTATAACATACCCAAATCCTTTCCAAATCCAGATTGCTTGAAGCCTCCAAAAGGCGCTGCTACATCCGTCTTATTATAGGTATTCACGAATACAGTGCCAGCATCGATGCGTTCAGAGAAACGCAGCGCTCGCGATATGTCACGTGTGAACACGCCGCTAGCGAGACCGTACTTCGTGTTGTTAGCACGTCGTATCACGTCGTCGATGTTTCTGATTGAAAATAAATATCTATATGTTAATATGTAATGTAAAAATGCGGCCAGTCGTAGCGCAGCGGCACGAAGTGTGACTGTAAAACCGACTGGTTGTGGGTTCGATCCCCACTCGAGGAGATAAAATATTTACTTAAATTTATATTTCCATTTCTTCGCTCTGGTGTCGAGGCTAAGCGCGGCGTTCAGTTCTGCCACTCAACACGGCAGATAGTGGGGAACGGAGTGTCTTACAATAGATTCCCTCTGCCTACACTGCTGTGTGCGGGATACAGCGTGAAGCTGATTTGATTTTTTTTTATGTAAAACTATTTTGTTTAGCGTCACGCTGTATCCCGCACACAGCAGGCTAGGCAGAGGGAGCCTATTGTTAAGAAAGTCCGTTCCCCATTTTCCACCGTATTCTGAAGGCATTGCGTGTTGAGTGGCGAACTTGACGCCGCACTTTTTTAAAGTAAGCGAAAGCGAAGAAAATGGAAACATTAAATAAATATTTCATTTCTTAGAGTGGTAATTGAACCCACAACCAGTCGCGTTTACACTCACACGTTGTGCCCCTGCGCCACCTTCGACCTCAACCTTACCTCAAATTTTACTAATTTTGCAAAAACTGAGCGAACGGAAGTGGATGAAATTTAGCACATAGAGATAACATAGAGAAGAAGTGCAGATTGATGATATTATTCTTTAAACTTGGAATAAAAACACACGAAATTAAGAAAATATGTTAGTATATATTGATACACTTTAATTGTATAAAGCGACATTAAAATCGTATAAATTACACGTTGCTATGACAACGCGTATTGTACGCGTCAATTGGTTCTCTAGTTTAGATAAAGATTCATCGAACCACAAGTATAGTAGAGTGAATAGATGTAGCCACTACACGTTGGATTCAAATCTCAAAATTCTGGTTTTCACCTTGTAAAACAGACTTAAATGTTTCTATATATAGATATTTTGCTACAAATAAAATACAAAAATATTATCAAAAGTACTTACTTGCTGCTAAACTTGCTAATAATCATGATAGGTCCAAAAGATTCCTCCTTAGCGATGAACATGTCATCAGTGACATTCGTGAAGATGGTGGGGGTGAAGAAGTACCCAGCACGGTTTACACGCTTGCCACCGTAGACGAGCTTGGCACCCTCTTTGACACCGCGCTCACAGAACTGCGTAAAAAAATTACAAGAATGTGTTAAATTGTATTTATATCATCAATGTGATCCAAATCATCAATCATCCAAATCAAAATCAATGTCAATCCATTAAAAATGCGATGAAAGATGATTGTTTGATGGCCTCAAACAATTCAAAATAGCACTAATAGTAGCTTATACTTTTTTTTAGCTTCACTCTGTATCCCGCTTAAAGTAGGATAGGCGGAGGGCACCTAGTGTTAAAACTCTCTGTACCCAAAGCGTTTGAAATAAAATTTATTACGGTAGCTTTAGAGTAAAAGAGAAATATGTCAATGGTTATATACAAAAATATTTAAAATCATGCCATAATTGATTTAAATGAAATGTTACCTCAATAAGTTTATCCATATGAGCTTTATGGTTCTGGGGTCCATGTGCCGTCCCTCTGTTCAAAGGATCTCCAATGCTCATTTTCTTAGTCTCTTCTACAACTCTTCTTAAAAACTCATCGTGGATCCTGTCCTCAACGAAAAGCCGTCCAGCGGCTATACAGTTCTCGCCTTTATTGAAAAATACTGACGCCATACCCTGAAACCAAGAAATAAATGTTGCATTTAATACTGATCTTATGTTTGATTATTGCACTTTTATTATATTAGTAGCTTGTACGTGGGAAGAGTCTAAAATAAAATTAATTTAAAAACAATTTTCATGCTGTCGTTACTCAAAACCAAAAATAATAAGTATTTTTTCTATAATCAAATTCTTATATTGATGAATGGATAGAAAAAAATCTGGTGCTAATTTTAATCTACTTTGTCCACTATGACTCTGTTGGGTTTAAGTAATTCGACCAAAACGTTAACAATATATTTTTTTATAAAGCTGTATCCCACATACAGCAGGGTAGGCAGTGGCAGAACTCAACACCGCGTTTTGCCTCGACACCAGAAATGAAATATTAAATATTTCATTACCTCGAGTGGGTATCGAACCCACTACCTGTCGCGTTTACAGTCACACTTTTACACCACGACTGGCCTGAATAATCATATTCTTATATTTACGGATGTATAGGAAAAATCTGTTGTCAATTTCAATCTTCTATGACGGTTCATAGTTTGACTAAACGCGCAGGTTATGGGTTCGATACCCACAATACGTTTATTGTAAATTTAAGGTGTGGTTGAAGTAATTCAACCAAAACGCTTACAATACTATATATATATTATTATTATCAGCCTCACGCTGTATCCCGAGGGTACACAGAGGGAACCTAGTGTTAAGACACTCAGTTCTCCACTTTCTGCTGGAGAATTCTGGAGGCATTGCGTGTTGAGTGGCAGAATTCAACGCCGCGCTTTGCCTCGACACAAGAGCGAAGAAATGGAAATATAAATTTAAGTAAATATTTCATCTCCTCGAGTGGGGATCGAACCCACAACCAATCGGTTTTACAGTTACACTTAGTGCCCCTACGCCACTACTGGCCTCATACATATATATTGTACATATATTCATATACTAATAAAAATCCTTACATTTCTCACAGCTTTATCGAGTTCACAGTCTTCAAATATCACCAGTGGCGACTTGCCGCCTAGTTCTAAAGACACCTTCTTCATATTTGACACAGCACACGACTTCATTATGGTTTGGCCTGAAACCAAAAAAGTGACAGTTAGATGTCACGTAATGCGATGTTATAACATTTGTAATAATTTTTTTTAATAATATGTAAGATTAGTACGGTCAGCATGTCGTGGCCGCCCTGAAGTTTTCAGAATTTTTGCGTATTGCTCACTCGGGAAGAAAACAAAATTAAAATAACAAAAATCCTAAAATCAAGTCTGCGCAGCCTTATCCAGCTTCAGTCCGGCCACGACTTGCTGACCGTGCTGTACTTTGGTAGGGCATCGGCAAACCTATAAAATAATTCAACCTAAAGAATTAAAATGTATTCTTTTTCTATTCTGTATTTTATTTCTTTAAATTGCATATTATACTGACCAATTTCAGTGCTTCCCGTGAATCCTAATTTTCTAACAAGCGGATGGTCGGCGAGGGCCTGTCCGCAGAGTGCGCCGCTACCAGGCAGAATGTTGACAACACCGCGGGGAATACCCGCGAGAACGCACAGCTCCGCGAACTTGAGGGCTGTTAGTGGGCATACCTGTAGATTTGATATCAACTTTACTAAATTATTTAGTTTTTTGCGTCACGCTGGATCCCGCACAGAGCAGGGTAGGCAGAGGGAACTAAGTGTTAAGATACTACTCCGCATATTCGGTTGAATAAGTTACTTAAGTAATTTAGTGTTTGGTTACTATTATGGTAAATGTTTTTGTTAAATATTTTTTCAGGTGGTTGATAAATGTTTTCGGATGCTTGAAAGAAAAAAAAAAAGGAAATATAGTCGTAATTGCTTTATATACGTATGTTTTAAAGATCATTTCACTATAAGCATCCATATTTTATATCCAAAAATTTATAAAAACTTACCGCAGCTGGTTTCATAACAACAGTGTTGCCAGCCGCCAGACACGCAGCCATTTTCCACGACAGCATCATAAGAGGGTAGTTCCACGGTGTGATCAAGGCGCAAACTCCTATAGGTTCCTTCTTGGTTATTGTTAAATTCCTATTAGGTCTAGCATGATTAATAGGTATGGTGGCACCTTGGATTTTGTCGCACCAACCAGCGAAGTATCGCCAGGTTTCTATGGACATGCCTATATGTGTTTTTAAAGCTAAAGTGTATACTGCTCCCGAATCGATTGATTCTATTGTGGCTAACTCTTCTTTGTGCTGTTCCATTAAATCTGCCAACCTGTATAGATATAGAAATTTGAATTTACTCTCTCACAACTACTATGAATACAGTCTTATTTAGACAAATTAAACTAAGAATTTGGAAACCAATGAATGGTAGAGTAAAATGATAAAAACTTGGTAGTTCTTTGCTTTTAGCTTCGTATGAGTGTTTGTTTATTAAAAAAATTCACCCATATATTTTGGTAATTACTATCGGTAATTCATCGATGACAACTTAAAAATAACAAATCAGCTTCACGCTGTATTCCGCACACAGCAGAATAGACAGAGGGAATCTAATGTAAGACACTGCGTTCCCCACTTTCTGCCGAATTACCCTTGCCCTTCCTCAAACGCGACTTGTGCCGCTTTTACCGCCTTATCTACGTCTGTTTTCGATGCACTCTGAACTTTACAAATGACAGACTCATCTGTAGGATTTATTAACGTTAATGTTTTTCCACTATCTGAATTTACAAATTCTCCATTAATAAATAATTGCGTTGGAAATTTTATTTTCATTTTATTAACTTTTAATTCTACACCTTCATATACAACCTCTTTGCTAGCGGAACCTCCGCGGGTTTTCAATATGGCCATAGTATAAAACTCTTCGAATGTTGTATTCATATAAACATCTTCATTTTGTAATTCTAAATTGGCTATGTCTTTAACTTCCTCCACCAATCTCACTACATCCATGGAACCAGCTCCTGATGCAAAGAAGTCTGTATCATTATCTATATCTATTCTTAGTATTGCTTTCCAAATATCACGAACATTTTCTATGAACTGTTTCTCTTCAGCTGATAGTTGGAGTGATACTTTGTTTTCTGTTGACTTGAAGAAGTTCTGGGCGTTGATCATTTTGCCGTTCACTTTTAGTCTTTGAATATTTAACTGGAAATCATTTAATTTAATTATTTTATGATATTTAGGCATTGTTAATATGTTTACACATTTTATTACAAGAAAGAATTGAAGATAGAACCTCTCTTCAGTATATCTTGGATAGACTTTACATATATTAGTAAAATTGGGAGGCACTAATTTAAATAAATTTCATTTAAATGATATAATATACAGGGAGGAAGTGTCAGCACCGCTTTAAATGAAACCATAGTTTTAACTACTCCATAAAGGCTTAATACATTTAATTTTTTCCCAAAAATGAAAGTGTTTTTTTCAAACAAAATAAATAATAAAATTGTCGTTTTAAAATAAAACGCCATTTGTCAAGAAAGCACGCACACATAAACCTATCAAAAGAAAACCGCCGCATACGCGTCATTCCGAAATCGAGTCGTAGTTATTGGCGGCAAAGTTCAAAGTTGCTTAACCTTTAGTAGTATTTTTGTAGTAGTATGTGTTTACGGTATTGGTATATATGTGTAACTGCGTCACACGAAATACAGATATGGATAGACATCGTGAAATGAAAAAAAAAATCCTATGTCTAAACTGTTGAGTTATCTTGATTCATTTCTTTAGGTATAGGTGTGTATTGTTTTACTCTATATGCTGTTTCCGTAAAAGGAGCGCTGCCTCTTCCAGCCCTGTATAAAATGTAATTCTTATATAAACTTCTTACTACTAACCTTAATTCCGTCATTAGCTGTAATCAATAAACCTGCATCATGTACAACAGCTGGTTTTAAAAGTCCCGGTATATATATTTTGTCACCTTCACTTTCATACTCTCCTTCCCATAAAGATGAACCAAAGAATTTTATTTCAATATTAGCGTCACTGGTGTCATCAACACCAGTTTTGGTTTGTGGTTTTATGGACGTGGTGGCTCCAGGGGACGAGTCTAAGCCTCTTATGAAGTTGTGTAGCGCCAGTCCGTCTTTTGACCAATCGATCTAAAAAAATAGAATTTCTTTGTAGAGTAATTTATTTTTACCTTTATATTGTAGAGGTAAATCTAGTGTATTTTTTAAAAATAAATAAAGATCAAATTATTATATATTTCTTGTCTAATTTCATAAAATGTATGTTATATGTATCTTATATTTTTTTAGAATATTTAAAAAAGTCTTATTGAATTAGTCTTAATCAATTATTTATAGAGTAGGTGCAGTAAAGTTGTAGCATGAATTTAAAAAAAAATACTTGAAAAAATTACTATTTAATATATCCAAATTAAAATCAAATAAACAAATTCTATCAACTGTAAACTTTACATAAAATTCCTTAAATTTTGTGTCACAAAATGGAATATAAGTTTTTATATAAATCAATTATCTCTTGAGGTCGTTAGTGAGAAGTTATTACCTAGTATAGTCTCTAAGTACGTTAATGCAGTTTCTTATACATAAAACCAGTTTATTGCATACGATTTCTACTCGATCAGCTGTTTCAAATTACTCAAATTGTTTATAATTTATTTCCTTGTAGAAAACGAGCGGTAATTTTATTATTATTATACGTTTCTTTTATCCGATCTCAACAGAATTTTAGTTCTTATGTATTACAGTTTTGGTATTTTTTATCTTCACACTGAACATGGTAGAATAGGCAAAGGGAACCCGGGAACCTAGTGTTAAGACATTCCTTTCCCATTAAGACACTTCTGTTTCCCACTTTCTGGGGTTCGAATTCTGGTGGCAGTAAGTACTGAGTGGAACTCAATGCCTCGTTTTGCCTCGTTACCAGAGCGAGGAAATTCAAATTTTAAAAAGGTTCCTAGGTTCCCTCTGCCTACCCTGCCGTGTGCGGGATACAGCGTAAAGCTGATTTGATTTGATTTAATAAAAATACCTGATGAGTTTCCGGTTTAAACAAAGCGGGATCATACGTAGCTCCTTCTTCTGTTTGTGCTATCCTTGGCGCAGTGCCGTTGGCCACCATGTTCACTGATTCCGCTAAGGCTCTTATACCTGTGGAAGGTATTATATATTGTAGATATTAGGTTATTTAAGTATAATATATTTTTTTTAGCTTCACGCCGTAATGGGCACACAGCAGCTTAACCTAGTGTGAAGACACTCTGTTCTCCAATTCCCGCCGAATTTTCGAGGTTTTGTGTGTTAAGTGGCGGAACTTAGCGCCGCGCTTTGCCTCGACACCAGAGCGAAGAAATGAAAATGTTATTAATAAGTAATAATTAATTGCCGAGTGACAATCGCCGCGGTTACAGTCTCACGCTTGTGCCACTGCGCCACGACGGTCCACGGTATTTTTAAAATGTTATTTAAATCTTTATTAATAATTTGATTAATTATTTTGGAATGTTCTTTCAAAATACTCCGATTACTTACTCTTACATTGAAAATTAAAGAAACAAACAGAATTAGCTATTCACCTTCAGGATAAAGATATTTGTTGTATAATGTGTCCACAGTGTCCTCAATGGTGCATGGGAAGCTCTTCTGTAATAATATCGGTCCAGTATCCAAGCCGTCATCCGCCCAGAATATGGACAGACCGCATGTGGTGTCACCTTCTATTAATGTCCTGTAAAATCAATGTTACGTTGTATTCCGTAAGTAGCAGGGGAGGCAGAGGGAACCCAGTGTCAATATACTCCTTTTCCTATTTTTTGCTGAATTTACGAGGTCGAGTGTAGCCTAATTGCCAGAGCGAAGAAATGAAAATATTAATAAATAATAATTCATTTCTCCAAATGGGGATCGAACTCCCGAAAATCCCACAAACATTGCATTTACACGCTTGTGCCACTGCGCCATGACTGCCTCGAAATATGGTTAATATAAGTACTTATAATAACAATTAAAAGGGAAATAAAAAAATATTGTATATTTCTAGATTTAAGGAAGATGGACTGAGATCTTGACGGATTGACAAGAAAATCCCAAATGTGTAAATTTTGCTCTTTTTAGCTTCCGCTGTAATCCGCACATGTTAGGGTAGGCTGAGGGAACCTGGGGAACCTAGTGGTAAGTTACTTCGTTACCATTAAAAGTTCTGGAGACATTGGCGACATGGCGGAACACGATACGCTTTTTGCGTCGTTACCTGAGCGAAAAATTAAAATATTAAACATTTCATTTTCTCTAATGGGAATCGAACTCACAACTTGAGCCGATAGAATAATTTTTATTTACCTAATAGTGTAGCCTATCTAAAATATATATATAGTAAGAATATCAATAACCAAAAATTATATTACATAAGAGCATTGACTTTTTATAATATAGATATATCACATTTTTTTTAAATTTACCAATTTATTGAGGAAGCACCTCTATGTCGTGGCAGGATGCTGGGGTGGTAGCATATACTCTGGTACTTCGGATAAAGGATTACCTCCATGGGGATAAATTGAGTGCAAAATGGCAACACGTTGATATCTGCATTTACCTTAAAAAAAAATTAAGTATGTATAAAACCATATTTCGGAACGGAGTGTCTTAACACTATGTTCCCTGCCTAACCTGCTGTGTGCGGGATACAGCGTGATGCTAAAAAAAGAACTTTATGTACGTAGATACCTGTATTTATTATCGCTCGATCATTTTAACGAGGTGTGTCATTGTGGTTTAATATGTAAAGGTATTATTTTGTATTAGGTATTTCCTAATAGCAATACTAACTATATTAATATTTTTCTTAAAAAAAAAAAAACTAGCTTATTTATATATTTCATCAATAAAAGACATTTTTTTTCGACTTCGCTAAGTTTCTTAACTCAACGCCGCGTTTTGTCTCGACACTAGAGTGTAGAAATGAAAATATTAAATAATGAATTATCTCGAGCGGGAATCGAACCCATAACCCGTCGTTTACAGACAAACGATCATAAAAAATTGTATTTCACCCAAGTTATTTTCCAATGATAATTTTATCTGTATTATAACAATCCCTCTTTGTTTAGTTTACAATGGCATTAACAGCTAGTATGATACCCCCTTTTATAATATATATTTATAGTTCCAGTATAATTTGGCACAAACTAGGGATAAGATACGGGGGTCACAGGTTCTGACGGAACGTGTGATAATGGGCATGCTTCATAGACGTGTTATTAGGAAATGATTAAGCCCGGCTGTTCACAAGTAGGTCAGACATAAGTGACATTTTGATATAAACCCTAGAATAATAGTAATTAAATATAGAGGCCAGTTGTGGCGCAGCGGCACGAGGTGTGACTGTAAAACCGACTGGTTGTGGATTCGATCCCCACTCGAGGAGATGAAATAGTCTTGATGATAATAGGCGTTGAGTTCTGCCACTCAACACACAATGCCTCCAGAATTCGGCAGAAAGTGGGGAACGGAGTGTCTTAACACTAGGTTCCCTCTGCCTACCCTGCTGTGTGCGGAATATAGCGTGAACTAGTTTAATTTAATTTTAAATATATTCATAAATAGTCGAAACGGTGTTAAACGTCTACAGACTTAATTTTCCAATAAAGAAATGGCTTAGGAAAGAGAAATTAAAAAAGTGTACGTAAATTTTAACGTAGCGAAATCTGAACCCGCGCCTCATGGAAACCGGCCACGCCTTCTGGGCTCTGACTACTAAACCATACGTTCTCATCAAGCTACGTCGAAATCATCTTTGTAGCCTAATTCATTTTTTTACTACTTAGTAAAGTTTTAAGATATTCACTTTTTTAAAAGACTTCAGAAGTTTATTAATATGTTATAATAGAAAAATTATCAACTATATTTTAATATTTTTATATTTACCTTATCAATATACAATATAATATAAAAATGCTGGGTACAACAGCGTAACAATTTAGAATTTTCCTCTTGGAAAGATATCGTCATTTATATTGTACCATTATTTCACATAAGTATCCTAATTAATATTCATAACATTCTTTTCTCGATAAATATTTTTATCTTCTATATTTGTTTTTTTTTGGCGTCACGCTGTATCCCGCAAACAGCAGCGTAGGCAGAAGGAACCTAGTGTTAAGACACTTTGATCCCCATTTTTTAAGTTTGTTTATTGGGTGTCGGAACTCAACGCCGCGCTTAGCCTTGACATCAGAGCGAAGAAATGAAAATATTAAATATTTCATTTCCTCGAGTGGTAATCGAACCCACAACCTGTCGTGTTTGCAGTCATACTTTGTGCCCCTGCGCCACTTAAAATTGTTATATATAAAATAATATAGTTTTTAACAAAATCTATAAATCTTGACTTCATAAATATGTTTTATATTTAAAAGTATAACGTTTAAATATCATTAATTAACAAATATATATTTTTACTTACAGATTTGTAGTCTTCCAGAACTTCCGGTATAATTTTTCCTTTGATCCTCCATGTTTTGTATTTGAACACTGGTTTGCCATTTTGTGCTGCGATAGTGGCTATGGAAATTACAGAAATTTAAATGACTTTCTTTTAAAATTAAGTTAAGTATCCCGCACACAGCGGGGTAGGCGGAGGGAACCTACCTAGTGTTAAGACACTCCGTTCCCCACTTTCTGCCGAATTCTGGAGGCATTGCGTGTTGAGTGGTACAACTCAACGTCGCGTTTTGCCTCGATACCAGAGTGAAGAAATGGAAATATAAATTTAAGTAAATATTTCATCTCCTCGAGTGGGGATTGAACACACAACCAGCCGGTTTTACAGTCACACTTTGTGCCGCTGCGCCACGACTGGCCTCAATTTTAAAATTAAGATTTAATTATTAACATGATAAAAGAATGTATTATAACATCAATTTGAAAATTTGAAATACAAAAAAAAAATCACAACACAAAATCGTGACATTTTAATAAAATTGTAGAAGATAAACATAATATAAATGCATAGTAATATCATTTTCGTGATTTTTTATTTATCACTAGTTATAGGTAAATTTGTTAACAAACATAAAATTATGCATTTAAAAAGATAAAGTCATTATATTTTTTTGGGGAACGGAGTGTCTTAACACTAGGTTCCCTCTGCCTACCCTGCTGCGTGCGAGATACAGCGTGAAGCTGATTTTTTTTTAACTTTACGGTGTATCCCGCACATAGCAGAGCAGACAGAGGGATCCCGAAAACGTAGTGGATGGAGTAAGATACCCTGTTCCCATTCTCCGCCGAATTCTGGAGGCATTTCGTGTTGAGTGGCGGAATTCAACGCCACAGTATTTTATCTTCTTTAAGAAATATTTTTTTATTCTAAAAAGACTTTGCTAGTTTAGATATATAATTAAAACATTATAAATTAACATTTTATTCATTTTCAAACCCGCATTAGGTACCTATAGTTTATTTTTAGGTTGGTAATGATTAAGGAAATAATTACCTTATAAAACAACTTTTATCTTAATTATTCTTATATAACAATTTGAATATAGAATTACATATAAATATTTATTTCACGTAACTGAAGATAATTAAAAAATGTTCTGGCTTCGGTTACCCGAATTAGTACATTTTTTAATTATCTTTCTATTATATCACAAAGTTTTTTGCGAATTGATAGATACAAATAAATATTTAAGTACAAAATTTTGAAATAAACAAATAATAAACATTTTTAATGCTTTAATCAGCTTCACGCTGTATCCCGCACACACCAGAGTACGCAGAGGGAACCTAGTATTAAGACAATCCGTTCTCCATTTTCTGCCAAATTCTGGAGGCATTGCGTGTTGAGTGGCAGATCTCAACGCCGCGCTTTGCGTCGACACTAGAGCGAAGAAATGGAAATATAAATTTAAGTAAATATTTCATCTCCTTATATTAATTAAATATTATTTAAGGCTTACCCAAAGGATCCTCTCTGTTGCCTTTGTCCAACACTGTGAACACACCGACCACTTCATGTCCATCTTTCTGTAGGAGTTTAAACACTTCTGCTGCGAACGTACTCTGCCCTATAATGGCCACACGAAGTTGTTTCTTCGGAGCCTACAAATATTTTTTTAATTTTGTAAGTTAAAACTAATAAAGCTTAGTCTTTTCAATGATTTACATTACGATCGACGAGTTGTGGCCATCGAGTTAGGTGTTCGGATTGTTTTGCGCACTCTACACTTAAAAAGTTAATAATTAAAAGTAAGCAATAATCCCAAAATCAAATCCAGCGGCCACTGCTCGTCAATCGTATTGTATTAATTGTTAAAAATGCACTGGTAATTAAAAAAAAATGTAATTGAGAACATTGTCTTAGAACGTTACAAGATTAATAAAATTAAAAATCGAAAACAACAAAAAAATAAAATAAAAAAAACACAAAAATCTAAAAAAAACTTGAACAATACACTTTAAAAATTATTTACCTCATCTGGCACAGCAACTGGTGGCATTTTTTTTAATTTCCAAATTTACGTGAAGCGGCCGCTCGAGCCGCTAACCATTGACTAACTAACTCGAAACCGCACTCCTGTTCCTATATAAAGAAGATCTTTCTTCGGTTCAAACTTACGGTTATCTCCCTGATAGAAGTTAACCAGCACTCACACTCGAACAGCTGATTTTATATAGTGAAACTTTATGTTTATATATTTTTTTCTAATATCTAATGTTGTTTGTGCATCTACCTACTTTGGAATAAAATTAAAAAAATAAAAATTAAACAATTTAATTTGCGGGTAGACAGAGAGCAGCTCAATGTATTTCACTTTGCTCTACATTTCTCTGTTAATTTTGGAAAAATAAAATATAATGAAGTTCAGGGAAACAAAAAATATAATATTTTTATTTTTTTTCTCTAGACCTTTTGTCTCAAGATCGCGTGGTGGTACGAAGCTGAAATAAATATTACATGTCCAAGTCTCAGGTCCCTTGGAGCATTTATTCTTTCATCATCACTTTTTTGCATAATTTATACTATAGGGTACTTTCTGTGGACCTATATATATATATAAAATTACAATACAATGAAAAACATCTGAAAGTTAATATCTGTTAGCATTTCATAGAAAAAAACAATAATAAACTTAAGTTTGTCATTTTTTATAAGTTTAAGAAATTGGCATGGACCCTCGGTGGGCAAGTCCGACTAGCACTCGGCTGATTTTTTACAATTTTGTAAGAGTGATAGCTGTCTTGTTGTTTGTGACGTTTAATTTTTTTCTAGTAACAAAAGTTATTTTTAAAAAATGTTACTTCATATTAAGTGCTAGTTCCGATAGATATCTGATAGTTTCAATCACGGTTGCTTTTTACGGAGCTCCATACCATCCCTGTTTATATATATAGTCTGTTTTAATAATTTTTTTTTACGATGGGAATGACATAAAAACAACATGAATGGAACAATAAATGGATTCGATTATTTCAACTAATTGAAAAAAGTCCAATATTACAAATGAATAAATAAGTAGATATGATATGATAATAAGTAAATATGTCGTATTCATTTGTAATATTGAATAATATTACTTAAACTTTCATGGAAATGTTATTTTGTTCATATGTACAGGTTAAGGCCAGTCGTGGCGCAGGAGCACAAGCTTGTGACTGTAAGCGCGACAGATTGTAGGTTTGATTCCCTAATATTTTCATTTATTCAAAGCGCGACGTTGTTCCACCACTCATCACGTAATCCCTTCAGAATTTGGCGGAAAGTGGGGAGCTGAAGTATCTTAATGCGCGCGCAGTGTTTTAACACTAGGTTCCCAGGTTAAATTAGTGAAGCTATAACATATAGTGACTGTAAAACCGACCGGTTGTGGGTTCCATCCCCACTCGAGGAGATGAAGTATTTACTTAAATTTATATTTCCATTTCTTCGCTCTGGTGTCGAGGCAAAGTGAGGCGTTGAGTTCTGCCACTCAACACGCAATGCCTCCAGAATTTGGCAGAAGGGGGGAATGGAGTGTCTTAACACTTGGTTCCCTCTGGCTGCCGCAGGGTAGGTGTGCGTGCGGGATACAGCGCGAAGCTGATTTTTATAACGTATATATTTTTTCGCTTACTCGCCAATAACTGATAAGATATTTTATGCTTATATTTACTCTATATAATAATTTATCCAAAAACCAGTATAAAATATATATATGAAAAAATATATATAACTAATTAATTTACGTAAATAGTCAAAGTAACCGGCTCAAAGAATGCAACATTGTACAAGTTCATTAACCGTGGTTTTTGTAATCGTTACCCATACGAAGAAGTGGCGTCATTCCACTTCACTTTTATTAAGGCCAGTCGTTGCGCAGCGGCGCCAAGTGTGACTGTAAAACCGACTGGTTGTGGGTTCGATTCCACTCGAGGAGATGAAATATTTACTTAAATTTATATTTCCATTTCTTCGCTCTGGTGTCGAGGCTAAGCGCGGCGTTAAGTTCTGCCACTCAACACGCAATGCCTCCAGAATTCGGCAAAAAGTGGTCAACAAACTGTAGGAAACATTAGGTTCCCTCTGCCTACCCTGCTGAAAGCTGCTTGAAGCTGATTTATTCGTTCGGAAAAAAAAATCTATTTATTATTATATGTGAAAAATAACGGAGAATTTTCTTGCCAAATAAGTTTCTCTGTAAATGTGAATATTATCTAAACTATATAGTAGTAGGTTCAACAATTTGATCACACCAATAGAAAACGATTGAGCGGAGAGCGGAGAGTTTATCCAATATATTTTCCACAGCTAAACAAAAGTTGTCAATCATCGTAAAAATATTCAACGACTTTAGTATTATTTATCGTACTCAGGTCAGATCGCAATTCGTCGAAAAGGACAGAAGATAATCAATACAAACATTTAACAGACGCTATACCAGTTCGAACTGGTTAATATGTTGAAACGAACACAAAATTGAAGAAATTAAAGTCACTTGGTGAGATAGATGGATTGCTTAGTTTGATACTTGCTATCTTTTAGTTTTAAAATAAAATATTGAGTTCTTTTTTTTTAGTTTCACCCCGTATACCGAATATAAGTACCCTACTCGGGTAAGGGTAGCGGGAACCTGATGTTAAGACACTTATGTTCCCCATTTTCCACGGAATTCTGGAGGCATTGTTTAGTGGCAGAACTCAACGACGCGCTTTGCCTTGATATTAAAAAGAAAAAAAATGCGAAGAAATAAAAATATAACAGATTTAATTTTCTCGAGTGGGAATTGAACCCACAACCTGTTGCATTTACAGTCACACGCTTGTGCTGCACCACGAGCGACTGGTCTCATTACGAATTCATATATTCAAATTAATAGTTTATTTTTGTAAAACTCAAAAGTTCCTTAGTAACTGTATAAAATATTGGAAAACTATAAAACATATTATTTCTGCTATATCATTAAATATCCAGTTAAATCTAGTTTAGATGTTTGAAAATAATAAAAAAGAAAAGACTAACAACAACATTGCAAATGATAAATGTACAGGTGAGTTTTTTAGTAGTTTTTGTATTTATATTTATGTTTATTGATATAATAGTACCTTAGGAAATTATAAAAACATATTTTTTCATATAATTTCTACTGTGGGCTACCGGTATGGCTCAGTGGGCAGTTTCTGACTTGAAAATGTGTATGGGTTTGATGTTCACTCGGGGGGATAAATATGCTCATTAGCCAACACAGGTAAGATAAAATGCGGTTTGAAGTTCCGCCTTACAACACACAATGTCTCAAATTCGAGAAAGAAGAGGGCGGAGTGTCTTAACACCAGTTTGCGACTGCTTTCTCCATTGTCTTCTTCTTCCTTGGCATTATCCCGGCTTTTGCCAGGGTCTGACTTCTCACTCAACCTCCTTCAATTTGCATGACCTTAAGCTTCGGTGA
This sequence comes from Heliconius erato x Heliconius himera, assembly GCA_013421005.1. Lineage (NCBI taxonomy): Eukaryota > Metazoa > Arthropoda > Insecta > Lepidoptera > Nymphalidae > Heliconius > Heliconius erato x Heliconius himera. The sequence continues at coordinate 7,753 of JAATLQ010035101.1, read as the reverse complement.
TTAGACCGTTGGCTGTCATGTCATGCATCAGGACATCCAACAAGCGTTTCCTTGTTAGTTCGAGAGGTCTTAATCCAGGGACTGACATGATGCCTAGGCCGCCGTGCAACGTGGTCAAACGTACAGTGTAGGCAGAGGGAACCTAGTGTTAAGACACTCCTTTCCACACTTTCTGCCAGATTCTGGAGGCATTGCGTGTTGAGTGGCATAACTCAACGCCGCGCATTGCCTCGACACCAGAGCGAAGAAATGGAAATATAAATTTAAGTAAATATTTCATCTCCTCGAGTGGGGATCGAACCTACAACCAGTCGGTATTACACACTTTGTGCCACTGTGCCACGGCTGGCCTCAACCTTTCCTCACTGTATGCGGGATAAAGCGTGAAACTGAAACAAAAATACAAAAAAAAACCTTAAATCATAGGGCTACCATATATATTAAACTATATTACGCAAGTCATTACAATAATATACCTATAGAATTATAGAATTACAACTACATTTATATTATTAAGAAATTATTTTTAAACAGTAGGAATGTGCCAATATAGCACACATTATTGTTTAACCATAACCGGCTCGAGGCGGCTCGGTGCGTGCTCGTCACCAGCCGGCCGCTTGACCCGCGATAACTATGAAATATTGTTTGTTTTCTCATATCAGCTTTATTATCATATGTTTAGCTGTTTCGATACTATAATTGAGTGATTTGTGTGTGGAATATTCGGTGTATAGGTTTGATGGGGCCATTTATTCGAAAGTAATAATTATATCCTGTATATATTAGAGGCCAGTCGTAGCGCAGAGGCACAAAGTGTGACTGTAAAATCGACTGGTTGTGGGTACGATCCTCACTCGAGGAGTGAAATATTTATTTAAATTTATATTTCCATATCTTGGAAAGTCTCTTCGGTGTCGAGGCAAAGCGCGGCGTTGAGTTCTGCCACTCAACATGCAATGTCTCCCGAATTCGGCAGAAAGTGGGGAATGGAGTGTCTTAACACTAGGTTCCCTCTGCCATAGATTCCATTCGCGTTTGAGTGTAGATGATAGTACCCGTTTTCACTTCCCGCAGAATTCTGGAGACAGCGTGTTGAGTGGTAGAACTCAACGCCGTGCTTTACCTCCGTACCTGAGTGAGAAAATGAAAATAGTAAATATTTAATTTCCTCGAAGGAGAATCGAACCCACAACCTGTTGCATTTATAGTCACACGCTTGTGCCCCTCCGCCACGACTGGCTTCTGTACCTATTACAGTCTTGTACCTATTCTTTTCTTGACTTTAACAAATTCGCTGACTGCAAGGCATATGACCTGGATATAAAACTTTTGTATATCGCTGAAAATTTTTTTTAGAATATAATAGTTAAACAAGACAGTCATTAAGCAATGTTTTTGCTTGTAATGACACAAAAACACAAAATTATCTATCATTTTGTGTATCTACTACTGTTCAAATTCAAAACAAAATATAAATTAATAAGACATAATCAATTCACAAGCCGTAACTAGATGGCGATGTATCGAGTTAGATAGATCGCGCTATCGTTTAGTTCGGATCTTGCAGTTAGATATGTAATAAAAATCTTATAAGAGTGTAGTTAGGCTAATCCGACGTAAAAACTTATCCATCACAGTTCATGAAGCGTGCCCAAACGACGCAAACAGTAAACAATTAAACGACCTTAGGAGACAAGTCAAATCTCAATTTCAACAGATCAGAGGCGACCAGGCTTAGGAGTCTTGGCTTCGGGTAGTCGACTCGAAGGGCTCCCTTCATCGTCCCAGGCGTTCTGGGCACCGAAAAGGCGGAATGCCTTGCGGGGGATAATTTAGAGTCACAAATCACAATGCTCACCGAGCTCTCTGCCATTTAACCCGGATCACTTATTGAATGCCCCCGACCGGCGAATCGGTTTGCTCTACAGACGTAGACGGGCTTAAGTCCATTCTGAAGGACCTTCACCCCAAAAAGGCTCCGTGGCCCGACAGAATCCCAAATAGAGTCATAAAGAATCGTCCGACTCAATTCATTTCTTTGTTAGTCCAAATCTTCAACAAAAAAAATAATTTTGAAATTTTGCCACAGGGGCACAGACGTATGACACACTCGAGTACACTCGAGGAAATTAAATATTTAATATTTTCGTCGCTCTGGAGTGACATAACACTAGCCTTTCTCTGCCTGCCTTGCTTCATGCGGGAAACAGCGGGAAGTTGAGTAAAAAAGGAAGATATGTTTCAATGTGGCTTGTATAAAAGATATTACAAAGTTTAATAAAGTTTGCTATAGACTGTCTTCGAAGTATATACCAAATCAACTCAACAAAATATAAATATAAAGAATATTTGAAATTTGAATACTCTTATTATATATTTTTAATGTACATTTTTAATTAGAATATTTATAATACTTATCATCGTACCAAAGTGTAAGTGTGAATAACCGATAGTACCTATAGCGTGTCTCAATTATTTATCCCTGTATAGGTATACCTAGTACTTAGTCAAGCATAAACTAATTAAGAAAGCACAAATATAGTTCAATTAAATTAAATTTACTTAGTAAGTTACTTTGCTGTGTATTGGTACTGATATAATATGCTGATAGTATTTTTTTAGCTTCACGTCGTATCACGCACACAGCAGAATGGGCAGAGGGAACGTAGGAACCTAGTTTTAAGACCCTCCATCCCTATTAAGCCACCGCCGTTCTCCATTTTTCACAAAATTCTGGAGGCAAAATGCATATTGAGTTTCGGACCTTTACGCCGCGCTTTGTCTCGTTATCAGAGCGAAGAAATGAATATATAATATTTAATTTCTTCGGGTGGAAATCGAACCCACATCCTGTCGCGTCTACAGTCATATACTTGTACTCCTGTGCCACGACTGGCCTGAGCAAGCAAATTATAATATTTAATTTAAAAATAAAGTTTCATTATATCTATCAGTAGCAAGTAGCAACCTGCTCGTGACTTTACACTTTTTTTTATTTAATATTATTTAAGAGTAATTCACCAGTCATCGCGCAGGGGCACAAAGTGTGACTGTAAACGCAACTAGTTGTGGGTTAGATCCCCACTCGAGGAGATGAAATATTTATTTCAATTTATATCCCATGTCTAATAAAAATTATTTCATTTCTTCGCTCTGGTGTCGATACAAAACGCGGCGTTGAGTTCCGCCACTCTCAATGCCTCATGCACAATCAATACTCAATGCCTCCAAAATTCGGCGAAAACTGGGGAACAAAGTACCTTAACACTAGGTTCCCTACTGTGTGCGAGATACAGCGTGAAGCTGATATATACAAGTGTAATTTATAAAAAAATGGTAGTGATATGGTTAACCAAACACTGTTACACAATAAAAAAATTGTAATTTTAAATTTATTGGAATTTCAAAACACAAGAATTAATTGTTTATTTCATATCTATCTGGTAGGTTCACGCACATTCACGCGCGGTAAACGCAGTTTTTCCTGCGTGAGGTTTCCCGCACGATCCCGCGGAAATTTCGGGATAGAATTAACCTATGTTGCTCCACAACTTTCTCTATCTTCAAAAGCACCATAAAAATCCACACTTCCAAAGATTCATTTAGACAAACAGAAAATCTCTCTGTCTTTCTGTTTGTCTGACAGACAGACAAAAATAATTAAATCTGAACCATTCAATTTTATTTATATGTATAAAATATACATATAGATGTAGAGATATAGACATCAATCGATTTAAAGAATATTTTCTTTGAAAAACATTGTTTTGTTTCGTCGTTCTTTGTTTTACCCATTGTTCCAAGAACAATTAAAGATGAGCTGCCGATCATTTCATACATTGACTCAATCATTAAGCTTCTTAAACTACAGTAGTCATTACATTTGGAATTTCGATATGATTTTATTACCATTTTTAGTACTAGCAGTGACTATTATAGAGGTATCTTCTTACAACGTGACCTTAAAATTCCCAATGTGGTGTAATTTAGAGTTCAATACTTGCGTGTTTAATTTGAATTTTAATTTCGATTTTCTGTCATAATTTTGATCGGTATGTGTTAACAATTTTGTGTTGTCTATAATCTATTGTTATTTGCTATATTTTTATTATGTTTTTGTTTTCATATATATGTGTCAATGTCATCAAAAATGTTTTATTTCGCTTGTTCGTTCGCTAGTTTTATGCGACGTTGAGTTCCGCCACTTAACACGCAATAAATGCCTCCAGAAGTCGTCGGAAAATCAGTAACGAAGTGTCTTAACACTTCTTTCTCTCTGCCTTTCTTGCTGTGTGCGGGATACGGCGTGTAAAAAATACGGTTTAAATGTTTTTATCAATACAGTAGATTCATACTAGGAATGCAAGTGGAAACGTGAAGCTATTTAGTTATTTAATATTTTTTAAACTTTTAGGTTCTACCTTCTAAAAAAACAACTGAAGACATTTTAAATAGCATACCTCTATCAAAATCCCTGGGTTTCTCAATGCGAAACGATTTTGGAAATAATATCAAGGAAAACCTACCACAGGAACAAAACGATATAACTATAGGGAGTGGAGTTGGAATTAAGCAATTAAATATTGATGATTATGATGATGATGATGATGATGATGATGATGACATAGGGGAAGATCTTCTTAGGTTAAAAGGTATTTTTTTTACTTTATTGATATTTTCCACATTAGCTAGATGAAGATTATTAAATTAAATCATCTTCATCCTAGGGAAGCTAGTGTTAAGACTCTCCGTTAGCCATTTTTTGAATCCGAATTCTAGAGGTATTGCGTGTTGAGAGGCGGAATTCAACACCGCGCTTTGCCCCGATACCAGAGCCAAGAAATGGAAAAAAACTATAAATTTAAATAAACATTTCCTTAGGTATATAGATAAGTACTTAATTTATTGTAAGAGATACTGTGTTTTCCAATATCCGTCACTTAATAGATCTTACGTATTAAATGGTTAAAAACTAATATTAAGCTATTTGTAACTTTGTGTGTAAGTAATTACCCTAAAATATATTATTTTTATATTTATTCCTTTTACGTTTAATAATATGGTTTAGTTGAATAGAATTATCTTTTCTTTTGAGCTTCACACTGTATCTCCACTAGGAGATCACACAGCAGGGCAGGCAGAGAAAATATAGTGTTAAGATACTCCGTTACCCATTATTCGAGGAACTCTGGCGGCATTGCGTATTGAGTGGGGGAACTCTATGCCACGTTTTGCCTGGACACAAAAGCGAAGAAATGAAAATATACATTTAAATAAATATTTCATTTCCTCGAGTGGGGATCGAACCCACAACGTTATCGTCGCGCTACAGTCACACCATTGCGCCGCTGCGCCACGACGGCCAAATCCAATTATCAAATTACTATGAATTTTATCAAATAAGGTTTGTTTCTACATTTACTTAAATTCATATTTCCATTTCTTCGCTCTGGTGTCAGTCGTGGCGCAGTGGCACAAGCGTGTGACTGTAAGCGCGACAGATTGTGGATTCGATTCCCTAATACTTTCATTTATTCAAAGCGCGGCGTTGTTTCACCACTCAACGCGCAATGCCTCCAGAATTCGGCAGAAAGTGGGGAACGGAGTCTCTTAACACTAGGTTCCCTCTGCCTACCCTGCTGTGTGCGGAATACAGTGTGAAGCTGAAAAAATAATATTTCCTCGAGTGGGGATAAAACCCACAACGTATATATATACGACACTATTAGATCGCGAAGGTCGGTGACTGGACTGGACTGTGTTGCTTCATTCACATGCACCTTTCTAATTGCTATTTGATATAACCTAAGCTACGCTTACAGTTCCCCTCGATGAATGTCAGTCATCGATTATTATCTACATATACAGGTACTAAATTTTAGGCCAGTCGTGCTCACAATACCTCCAAAACCCGGTGGAAACTGAGGAACGGGAAGTGTCTTAATGTGAACGGAGTGTTTAAGGAGGTTCCCAGGTTACCTCTACCTACCTATCTATGTGCGGGATACAGCGTGAAGCAAAATATTTAGTTAAATAAAATAAATAAATCAGCTTCACGCTGTATCCCGCATACAACAAGGTAGGCAGAGGGAACCTAGAGTTAAGACACTCCGTTCCCCACTTTCCGCCGAGTTCTGGAGGCATTGCGTGTTGAGTGGCGCAACTAATAACAAAAAAATGAATATATAAATGTAAATAAATATTTAGGTAATAAATATTATTCTATAAAGCTATCTCGGCAGGTCTTAATTTTATCCGAAATATGCTATAGAGTCAATCACTTGTCGGTGGAATGCTAGTTCCGTTCTCTCTTTTCTATTTAAGACGCAGTGAAATGCTCCTAAAATAGAAAGGAGATTTTGATCAAATCGAATCCTCTTCTACAATTATTTTTAAACATTTTTAAAGTGTTATTCCACACTTAGGAAAGAAAAATACTTATTTAGAAAACGTATAAAAATTTTGAATGCAGCGGGATTCGAACCCGCGCCTCCTGGAAACCAACCAGGCGCTCTGACCACGTTCTCATCGAGCTACGTCGAATTTTTATACGCTTGTTACAACTTATTTATGTTATTAGCATCTCTGTTGGGAGATTTTTACAAATTGCTATGCTAATGCTAACAACATAAATAAGTTGTAACAAGCGTATAAAAATTTCGACGTATTAATGTAAATAAATCTTTCACTTCCTCGAGTGGGGATCGAACCCACAACCAGTCGATTTTACAGTCACACTTTGTGCCACTACGCCATGACCGGCCTCGTTTCAGTAATGATAAACATTTAATTAATTATTTAATTTTTACTTATTTTCGTTTAGATATTGCAGATCGTCGAAGATCCATACACATGCAGTCTGTAGCTGGACGCCGGCGAAGTCATTCTCAAGTAGCTCGCAGGGAGAAACTCAACAGTCAAAGCCTACATAGCCATAGAGAACATTCATTACGTTCTAGTTTCGAACAACGTTAGCAAAGTTCATATGTTATTAATTGTAAGTATAAATAAATGAGTTGAAAAAAAAAAATGCCTATTAAATATTATTCTCTTAAGTCAACATTAATATTTGAAATACAAATGGCTCACACGCGGCTTCGCCCGCTTGAGCTTATTGTTATATTATAGACATATCTATACTTCTATACTAATATTATAAAGAGGTAAGATTTGTATTTTTGTATGTATGTATGTATGTATGTTTGTATTGTTTTCATACGACAACTACCGGACCAATTTCAAAAATTCTTTCGCTATTAGGAAGCTGCATTTTCACCGTCCCACATAGGCTATATTACATTTTCAAAAAAAATAGGGATCCCTAAGAAAAATGCAATAATGTAACCCAAGGTTTCTTCACACCTTGGGTTACATTATTGATCTAAAAATTTTTATCATCGCGTGCGCTGCGAAAACTATTGATGATAGAACAAAATAATGTTCTACAGTATTATAGAACGCATCAATATCTATAAAAAAGTCCGCGATACCATATGTCCAACTACTATAGATATGACAATATAACTACATTTTTATATTTTATAAGTTGATGAAAGTGCCGGCAATAATCAAACCATTTTATTCATACCTCTGCATTAATCCTTATTCTATTAAATGATATTTTATTAAAGATAATTTCAATATGTGTAAAGTACTTTTTACATTAACAAAATCGGACAATCCATTCAAAATATATAACGAATTTAAAAATATCACTAAAGAAAATCATGAAATTATTATTTCATAAAAA
>JAATLQ010035100.1:0-26701 GCA_013421005.1 Heliconius erato x Heliconius himera | reverse complement strand
CGACACATTTAGAACTAGATTTCGTTCGAGGGACACGTCAGGATGCTGAGAATTTTGCACTTTGAACAGTAATTTCGTTCAGAAAATAATTGTAAATATTTATTATTTTTAGTGACCAACTAAAAACAGTTGTAAATTATAGTAATCAAAGGAAATAAATGAGTTTAAAACAATTTGTCATATATATTTCGGCCGAGCCGCGCAAAATTCCTGAATTTGTAGAACTACCCATATGTTTTTTTTAATTAAAGTTATTTTTAAGAATGATACATGCTAGTAGAATAGATTACACTAGGATTGCCTAGAAAATTCGTGCCGCAATCATGTTTAATTAATTTTATAGTAATTCGTTTCTGTTGAAAAATTGCACTCATATGTTTTTATGTGAATCCAACATCATTTAAAAGAAAATCGCATAAGGGATTGCAAAAATAATCTCCCATCTCTCAATCTGTCGCCTTCCCCAGGATACTGAGGATACAAGTGCTGTAACCTATAGGTTTTCTCGATTAATGGACTAACCGACACAGTCTGAAGTCGGTCTGAAGTCAGTCAGAGTGTGTTTTCAATTCAAACCAATAATTTGTGAGATAAATGCATTTAGCTAGACAAACTCTTCAGCTTTATAATATTATTTAGTATGAAACTATAGATAGATTTAGTTGTGCAAATATTACGTAACTAATGAACAATATGCCCACCATTTGTATAATCAAAGTTGTACATTTAAAACGCGCCCACGTCAGACGCATCTACAGATAATATAAATTGTCGAATATTAATATTTTCGTTGTAGCACACGTTTCCTTGGTTATTTCATTAATTTTATTTTCAAGAACTTTTATTTTTAGATAATAGATGTGGCATACGCACTGACGTCTTGGAGGGTCCTGCGTTTAACACTTAAAACATAGTAGGATTTGGCTTCTTAGTAATTAAAACAATCAAAATTGAATACTTAAACGTTTTTATTTACGTTGAAATAAACTTTAATATAATTTGACTCCTATTTGTCCCAATTATTTTATTGGCGAAAAGAAAAACCATATTAATTCTTCATATTGAACTTGGCTGCAATTTTCACAATTATGTTTTTTATATGATAATTTCTTTTCATTAATCTAGTTCTCCTTAGAATATTTATATGCAATTTACCTATCTACATACTTGACAGCGTTTAGATCTATAAAAATTATTGAAAAAAAAATGTAAATAAATAATTTAAATAGAAACAAAACACAGTACCTGTATTATAACCTCAATTGTAAAATAAGTAAAGTATTTTTGTACATTTAAAGCTAAATTAATTATAATAGTGTAAAAATATCAAAAAATAAATTCTTCCTCTTCCTTTTACCGTCACTCAATACGATGTCTTAAAAATTGTGCGGAAGGTATGCAACGGAGTGTGCTTATATACGTTATACAAAGTTAATTAAAAAATATTATATTTTAGTTTAATATTTGAGGCCAGTCGTGGCGCAGCGGCACGAGGTGTGACTGTAAAACCGACTGGTTGTGGGTTCGATCCCCACTCGAGGAAATGAAATATTTACTTAAATTTATATTTCCATTTTCGTCGCTCTGTTGTCGAGGTTAAGCGCGGCGTTGAGTTCTGCCACTCAACACGCAATGCCTCCAGAATTCGGCAGAAAGTGGGGAACTGGTGTCTTAACACTAGGTTCCCTCTGTCTATCCTGCTGTGTGCGGGATACAGCGTGAAGCTGATTGATTTGATTTAGTTTAATATTTATTTTAAACTGTTGGCTTGGTTGTATATAAATTCATTCAATACATTAATTCCGTACACAAAATCAGTTAGCAAAGTAATTCCGTTCGCAAACAACGAAATCCTTTACTTGGTACAAACGTATGTACAAAATATTTTAATGTCTCAAATAATCGATTCCTTTGATTAACTTAAGATTTATGATATTTAAGCGTGTGAGTACTTATACATTAGGCATTATTTAAATACGTGTTTTAATGGAACAAACTCATTGACGTTTTTATTAAGTTTCGGCAAAAATATAAGTTATATAGCTTTTAATGTTATTTTAACTTAAAAGAACAACATGTGGCAGAAGACTACCCTTGAGGGAGACCTATGCCAACGGTGTAGTCGGAAATGGGCTGCGAATGATGATGATGATAACGAAATATGAGGATTGTAGATTCAAGTCCTCTTTTTTTAGCTTGAGGCTGTATCCCGCAGGTAGCAGGGTAGTCGCAAGAATTGTAGTAACCTAGTGTGTTATGATACTTCGTTCCTATTAAAACACTTCCAATGACGATTTTCCGCCGAATTCTGAAGGCATATGTTTAGAGCGGCCCTACTCAAGTCCTCTTGAAATGGAAATAGTATTTAATATACTTAGGTGTTTCTCAGATAAGGCTTTAATTATTTTAAAAAAATGTTGATAATAGAAAACAGAATGATTTTTGAATTACTATGAAGTATGAGTTAATAATACATTAAACAGACATATAACAAGAGGCCGTCGTAGCTCAGGGATAGAAGAAAAAAATCAAAAATTAAATAGTAAGCAAAGAGTCGTTTTCATATGCGTCTAAAATAACTTTTACTATAATTTTTATTATAGAAACAATGCTTCTATTATATCAATCATAAGAGTATATTTTAAAAAATCAACACTAAAAAATATTTAGATCTTATTATATTATTTGTAAAGCGACTAAAAGAATAATTTAAAAGTTGTGAGAAACTTAACTATAATGTCAATTATTAAATCAGCTGTATCCCGCACACAGCAGGGTAGGCAGAGGAAACCTAGGGCTAAGACACTCCGTTCCCCACTTTCTGCCGAATTCTGGAGGCATTGAGTAGCAGGCAACAACGCCGCGCTTAGCCTCGACATCAGAGCGAAGAAATGGAAATATAAATTTAAGTAAATATTTCATCTCCCCAACGCAAATATTTCAACGAACCCACAACCAGTCGGTTTTACAGTCACACTTCGTGCCGCTACGCCACGACTGGCCTCAGTCAGTTAATTATTAAGTCTTTTATGATTTTTAACAAATTTTTAACAAATAACTGACATTATTATTCACACATACAAGTTTTATTAATTCATTTATTCATTAATATCAAAAAATAAAACAAAAATTAATTACCAAAACAAAATCAGTCTACAACAATCGACGATCCAAAACTCAACAACAATAAACAATCACTCTCCAATCAATAGTTATAAGAAAAACTTTAAAAACACAATTTAAAAAATCATCAATTTGTCACTATAATGTCACTTTGTCGTATTACCGCGGTGTGACCGGCGCACGCGCATCACTAGCACTGTGGGCGCAACGCGAGTGTTTGCCAAGACCGTTTCACACGTACGTTCATTCGTACACTTGGCCAATGTTTCAGGGACTTGGGCAGGGGTGTTGCCGTCTTTATAATGTAGATAGATATTACTAAATATATATATATATATACAAATGAATGTTAGTGATTTATTTCTTTGTCATATGCATGTATGTAATTTTTATATCCCGTTTTTAGTCCCGGTTTTTTTGGGTTTATCCTACATCTATCTGATTATCAGAGAATGTGATGCTGTTGCTACGTCGAAATCATTATGAAATAGATGAATGCATTTTCTAATGACAGTAATTTATCTAATTTTTGTTTACCATGGATATGCAAGCGTACATAAATGTATGAATTTTGGTACAAACGTATAGGATAAATACTTATAATATTATTTTTTATTGCATTAATATCTCTTATTTTTTGATTGCATTAATATCAATTTCAACTTAATACCCTCCACGCGATCTCAAGATAAATGGTCTTGACAGGCGGAAAGACGGAGAACAAAGTGATTTTATAAGATGTCTGTTTTTACCTCTTTATAAATAGAACTCTAAAAACCACCATGTGAATAATTATAAGCAAAAATACTCCCAAATGAAGTAATCTCATTCAAAGCTACAGCCCTGAAAAGACAGCGGTATAACTAGATATAATGTAAATAAATTGTTGGACAATAAAATCGGCCAACGCAAATGTCCAGCAAACATGTGGCCAACGCATAAAATGTTATTTTGATAATTTGGCCGTCTTATTATTATAACGATATCGACGCTTGGGAAAACAATTTTAAAGAGATACATTGATAAATTTGCTTCTACATTTCACTTTCTGTGTTTCATACAATGTTATAATGTTGAAGATGTAACTCAGCACAGCAGCAGCACAGCGTCTCACTGTAAACGCTACGGTTGTGGATTCGATTTCGATTGGGTGGTGCGAGAAAGCAAAGATGCGAGTTTATCCATAAACAATATCAATTTATTTTCTCCATTCTCGCTTCAGGTAATATTGTACAGATACGCCTAGTACTACCGTTCTCTTTCCAGTAGTGAATTGAGAGCAGTAATATTAGTAAAACGAATTTACTATATTAATCAGCCTAGTACTGTCCACGACTCTGTGCTCAATGTGTACTACTACAGAAGGAACTTTACAACTGAAATGTAAAATAGTGCAACACAGCTTATAGTCTTGATTAGTTTTAGCAAAAGCAGAATGCATTTATTTGTTCAATAATAATTTTGTTTTATTTTCTAAAATAAAAAGCAAGTCTTACACAATTTTACCCACGATAAAAACATACTATGAAATGTGCTTGCTAAAGCTTACTAAAAATCTAAATTCTTTCAAAAAAATACAAGAGAACTGGTGAAAAGATTATATAATTTTAATATAATTAAAGTGCATTTACAACTATGCCGAAACCACTATAAGTTTAGCTACTGTCCTATAAAAAAATAAATAACTCACTATTCAACGCTTTCAGAGAACGCTTAAATAGGGAATAAGCTCTTCTCGGTTCTGTTACGCCACTATTTTTCAAAGAAAAATAAATTAAAAAGCTGTCATGAACTACTAAGAAGTTTTGGAGGAAAATCAAAAACACACAATGATAATGGACTGATGGCACATCGCTTCGTGAGATGGATCTAGTAGCCTTTGTTATTCATCTTGCACGCTCGAAACTCTATAAACTAAAAACAAAACAGAATAGAAGCTACATATTTTCAATTTTAGGAAAATGACTGATGGGGGAAATGTAAAACACTGCAACTGATTACTGCAATTTCACATTGCCATTCGAAAGCACATTGACATTCGAAAAATCACATATTTTTATTTATTCTCTACGCTGCATTGCTATGCAGGGTACACAAAGTGAACCTAGCGTCATGCCACTTATTGACATGTGACATAGCATGTTGACTGGCGGAACTCACTCTCATAAGGGGAAATCGAGAACCACCATGGCGTTTATAATCAGACATCCTTATGTCATATCAAGGCATATCCCTTTTTTTAGCTTCGTGCTGTATCCTGTATAGGCAGAGGGAACCTAGTGTTAAGACGTTCCTTTCCCCATTTCAGTCATCAGTCAAGTTCTAGAGGCATTGCGTGATAAATGGTAGAAGGGAACGTCTGGCTTTGCCTCGAGACCAAGTCTGAGAAAATTTTCTCAAGTAGGAATCAAATTTACAAGCAGTCGCGTTCCCAGTTATACGCTTGTGCCTCTGCGCCATGACTGGCCTCATCTGGCCTGGATATGACATTAAAAAAATATTCTCTTAACGCGCATGTCGTGGTAAGTGATGCTGCTGTTCCGCGAACAGTCACTGTCCTTTGCGCCGCCTCCCGGAAACGCTCCCATTAATATCTTTATACGCAAACTACAAATGATTTACACCACTTTACCACCTGCTGTACTGACGGATTTATGGACGTGCTAACCGCGACACATGAGTTTACTCAAAATATATTAATTTTAATAAAAAGTTAATTTTGTATTACAATTGGAAGTGACAGTTTTTGATTATAAAGTCAAGAAGTTGTGGAAACAGTTCAGCAAGGATTTTTTATAAACAGCCTGAAATAATATTAAAACCAGTATAGAAGGTTCTGTAAGTTTTATATAAAAGGGGTTGAAAATACAGACAAATGTTTTCCGTGAATAAAATAAAAAATCTGCTTCACGCTGTATTCCGCACACAGCAGGAGAAGCAGAGGAAACCTAGTGTTAAGACACTGAGTTCCCCATTTTCCGCCGAATTTTTCAAGCGTGTTGAGTGGCGGAACTCAACGCCGGGCCTATGCCCGAGCGCAGAAATTAAAATATTAATAAATAATAATTCATTCCCTCGAGTGGAGATCGAACCCACAACTGTCGTGTTACAATCACACTCTTGTGCCCCTGAGCCTCCGTTTTCCAAAACTATACGTAAGTATTTTGTCGCGTACCTCTTTCATATAAGTATATTTACATACAAAAAAAACAAATTTGTTCTGCATTTTCACATATTTAGAAAAAATTTTTTTTTTGATTAACATATATACTCGTATAATATATCTTATAATAAAAAAATGTATGTGCCAATAAAGTAACAAAAATAAAAACACCATTAAATAAATGCTCAGACCTGCCTGTGTGAGCCTAAATAAATTTGACGTTGTTTTATTCAAAAAAAAAATCTTACTGCAAACATAAAAGTTCCCGCAAGTAGGACTTAAATTTTTGATTGTTAATAATCGTATCCAATCAGAGTTATTTCTACTGCACCAGGGAGACACTGAATTTAAATGAAAAAGGGCCATTTACCGAATTCAAATAGAAAACGCAATAAATCCCTATTCGTCCCCCACAAATAAACCTATTCAAGACTTTCACAAGGCAAGACAAAAACTCGAAATTCTTGAGTTTGCATACACACAAAAACTCGAAATATAATGAGAAGGAGAGAAATTATTAACTCGCAACGGTCTCGTTGCTTCGAAAGTTTGGTGTTGAAAGCTTAAGAGAAATTCGAAAATTAAGAGCGACTATTTGAATGTTCTTTGATAATTTTAGCCTATTCGCAGATTGGGACTTTTAATTAAAAATTTCCTTAAAATTTCAGAAGTTTCAGATTTGACTTGATTGAATGCTGAATAATCTCTGACAATTAAGTTAAATGTTGACATCCCACCTATGATATAATATTTATGACTTCAATTTTATTTCGAGTGGTGAAAATGAGATGTTTAACATTTTCATTTCTGGGCGTCGAGGAAAAACGCGGCGTCTAGTTCCATCACTGAGCACGCAATGCCTCTAGAATTCGGCGGAAAATGGGGATAGGAGTGTCTTAGCACTATGCTCCCTATCCAGCGTGAAGCTGAAAAAATATATATTAAAATCCATTGATTTCGCATGAAGTTGTGACGTGTCTCGATCAAGAATAAACATTTTTCGAAAATGTGTTTTATAATATCGGTCATTTGCCTCGTTTAATATTCGTTGTAATTTTCATTTATAGAATAATATGTCTGCAAGACGCAAGACAGAGACTTGGTCATAATTTTATATTTCAGCGAATCAGATCTAATTAAATGTACGGGCCGTGTTTTTATTTATTAACTATATATTTCGCTCGAATTTAATAAAAAAACAACCATGTCTGTTTTTCGAACGTCAACGCCACAATAAAACGAAAATTCCTTTTTCTTTGTTTTTCTATGTATTGATATTATTTTGAAACAATGAGAGATATTACAAAGTGTGGTAGGGTTATTGGAAAACGCCACTCGGCTTAGTGACCTGATGACCATGTGGAGCCGTGTTCCCTGCTAACACTGGGTGGGTGTCTTTACTCTGGTTTATATCTGTCTAACCTGGTATGTGATATAACAACAAAATATTTATTTATTACTATAATCATCATAATAATAAAGGAAAATACAAGGTATCAAAATCTAAAGCGGGAATGATGACTGTTGAAAGTCGTAAACTCGTATTGTCGATGTAAATAATAATTAAAAACATACATCTTGTCGTGTTTACTCGCGGAGTGTCGACGCGCCGCCCTCACCACCGTTAGTACCTATCAAAACTTGTATAAATGGGCACATATGATTACTTATAAATATTTAGGGGCATCGTAACGGATTTGTGAAACGTTTTGTACTAGAAACTAGTAATATCTACCTAGGTATGCAGAGTGAGTGTTAAGACACACCGTATACGAGAAGAGCTTTTACGTGTTAAATTGCGGAACTTAGCGCCGGGCTTTATCTTGTTATTAGAACAAGGAAAGTTTATTTCTTCTAGTGATACCTACGATCGTCGTGTTTACAGTAATACGCTGTGCCACGACGGACTGTAACCCATACATATAATAAAATTGTAACTGATCGCTGTCATTATATGGAACATAAATGAGAAATCGACTGAAATCGACTTACTGAGGGGTAGGCATACCTACCCCTCAGTAAGTCGATCTTTGAGTGTATCAATTTCAGTGATTTATTGCGCTCCAGAGAGACGGAATCATATGTGCGGAGGATTTAGTGTTTACCGAAAATGGATCTCAAACTGCACAACGATATGTAACTGAAGTCTTAAAATAATAATATATAATGCCTTTTGCCTCATTCATATGCAAAAAATATTTTTATGCACGACAACGCAAGCCCCCATACTGCGCATATTGTGATTAGCTACATTCGTGAGATTGGTATCACTCAAATGAGATAACCAGCGTGATTGCCAGACATGAACCGCATAGAACATGCTTAAGACATTCTGGAAAGATGAATTTGACACCGACATCCAACTCCCAGGAATAATGTATAACTGGCACGAGTATTAGTGGAAGAGTGGGACAATTTGCCTCAAGAAATTATTAACAGCCTTATTAAGAGCATGGGAAAACGCATTCAAGGTCTGCGAAGAGCCCGTGGAAGTACGCAATAATAAATTTCAAAGCAAACAGTTCTTTTTCTTAAATATATAAAAATCGGCTTCACGCTGTATTCCGCACACAGCAGGGTAGGCAGTGTTAAGACACTCTCTTCCCCACTTTCCGCCGAGTTCTGGAGGCATTGCGTGTTGAGTGCCAACGCCGCGCTTTGCCTCGCCAGAGCGAAGAAATGAAAATATAAATGTAAGTAAATATTTAATTTCTTTGAATGGGGATCGAACCCACAACCAGTCGATTTTACAGTCACACTTTGTGCCCCTGCGCCACGACTGTAAAAAAATATCATTTGAATTTTTGCAGTCGAATTACCTTATATAGCATTTAAAAAGTTTAATATTTTTTTTAAATAATAATTTAATTTTAGTTATTTTTAGGTATTTTAATTATTTTGTGACAGCAAAAAACTATAGAAAATAAATTCATGAAAAGGTAACTTTTCTTTTTGTGTTCCCCTAATTATGCCGTGTGTGTGTGTGTAATATTTTTTATTTTTCTCTAACTACTAACGAAACTTAATTTTTATACATTGAGTAAATTAATTAACTTTATATATTTTAAAAATGTAATTAATAAAAAATACATATAAACAGCATTAACAACACTGTATAGAATTATTCTATTTAATATTGCATAATTTTTATTTTAAGACGTCTCAATAATATGTCAATTTTAAATGATTTTTTTACGAAAGCATCGAGCTACCTCATGTGATGTTCAGCATCACAACAGTGATACTGTCTTATGAACAGGCGTATATAATCTGACCGATGACAAAACATCAAATTGGACATTACATTTTTTATAGTAGTATATTTTTATAGTATTTAAATGCGTCTCAAGTTTGAGAACAAATTTTCTTTTGGTGTTTTACATGTCAAGTATTTAAATATTATTATTAAAAATTAAGAAAATATTTTATGGAATTAATAATAACCTAAAATGGGGTGAATAGTAACTTTAGATATGAAATTAGTTTTTACGATGTTTGGCTTTAAATATGAAAACAATATTTATATTTGATTCTTAAATTTGTTTCTTTTTCTCTTCAAATTTTAAAATTGCACATTAATCTGATTTTAAATAAATTAATAAAAATAATTTCTTTTTCGATGAAATCGATACATTTAAATTCGTAATAATTATTAACTAAGTTCTATAGACATCGTTCCATAATTATATTTACATCCATAGATATGTTTTTTAATTTTTTACTCAATAGCTGCATCAATCGTGACCTGTAAAATAACCTTTTTGTGATTTGTTTACCTTTTATAAAATATTTTACCATTTCTCTTTTTTGTTTTTTTATTTTATTATCACAGCTTTTTATTTTTTTTATTTTCCTTATATGTATCGATATTTGTTTAATATTTGGTAATATTTAAATCTGATATAACTTTTGTAACGACGCTTGTGAGGCGGGCGTTTTATTATCGCATTACTGTCTTAAACTGTTTTTTATACACAAAAATTTGAAAATAAATAAATATTATTATATAAAAAAAAATATTATAGCTTATAATGAATAACACATTAATTTGTAAATAATAAATGAATAAATACATTTACTTTATATATTGTACAAATGTAACATATAAAAGTAGGCAAGCAAAAGAAGTAGTTTGATAGTAAATTCAAAAATATACAAATGAACAATTTGTTTAACTATAGGCATTTGAATACAATAATTGGAATGTGATGCTCGTTTTATTATTCTCATATTTATGCACAAAGTATACACAAGCATAAAGTAGGTTTGTTGTTCGGCGAAATTGCTACAACATAACTGTGTTGTTGAATTGGCTGAAATTTTAGTTTTTAGTGTATAGATACAAAAATATAGCGTTAA
Organism: Heliconius erato x Heliconius himera; assembly: GCA_013421005.1. Taxonomy (NCBI): domain Eukaryota; kingdom Metazoa; phylum Arthropoda; class Insecta; order Lepidoptera; family Nymphalidae; genus Heliconius; species Heliconius erato x Heliconius himera. Next base: position 16,056 of record JAATLQ010035100.1, on the reverse strand, counting down.
AATCATAGCCTTATTAGAATACAAAAATAATTCAGATTAGTAAATAAATAATTGTGTCGTTCAACCTGGCGAAACCGCAAGTGGGTCCCTAGTTAATACATAACTTCGTTTCACACGTTTGCGCCAATAGAGTCCAAGCATATTTTAAATTTAAACAATTTTTAATCTATAACTCATACAGACACCATAAACCTATAAAAATCTAACCCATCGCTCGTTTCGAACATGATAGACAGAAATGGCGTTCTGTTGGGAACCAACGCCGTATTTAACCAGAATGAAGGAAAAAAATTATAAAAGATTTTTTATAAATAGATATTAAATGCATATTCAGAGCAAAGCTTACGAATTTGCATATTTTGATCTATTATTATTTTCTCTTATCTTAATTTCGTCTTACATATACATAATACATAGTACTCGTCTTTCATTTCTTTCCCCGTGAGTTCACAACTTCGGTAATAAAGAGCATTTACGTCATTGCTGCACCAAATAAACGATATATAAATGATTCAAAATAGTTTTAGTAACAATGTGATTCTCGAGTGAGACGTTATTCTACTTCTTAGTATTACCTTTCTACGTAGAATGAAACGTAAATATAATTTTATTGCTCCCAGTTGGTTAAATATAACATACATAAATCTAAGCAAAATGTCTATAATGTATAAAAGTATCCAGTACATACATACTTTGGTATGTAAAAAGAGAGTAATATATGTACACATATGTATATCTTTAAATTATGAATTTTGTTTAAAATTTAAAAGCAAATACAATAGTCATCAAAAGTAGTTTAAATATAGGTATTACACATGTCTTCTGCAGAAATGCATGCATATATTGATACATTCAAAAGCTACTTAAATTATTTTATTTTGATAAAGTTAAACGGTACCATAAGATGTAATATAGGTACTCCATTTAAATTAGAGTCATCTTGATATGAGTCTTAATCTCCGAGAAAATTGTAAATACACATTAGATTTATTATTTGACAAGTGATTGTCAGTATACTCACATACATACGTATATACGAGGTAAACTGATAACCTCCATCTTTAAAGATTGGTTAAAAAAAGGAAATTAATAATTTGCCGATTTCTTTTCTCGGTTAGAATGAGCTTGATTGATGTCGATAATTGTAAGTTGAAATAAACAGAAGATGCTGAACGGAAGAAATTATTAGATTTTTTTACATCCTCCATAACAAGGCAGTAGCCCAATGAAATAAAATGATATAATTATGCACCACGGTATTATGAATGAAAGTATGTATATATTAACCAAAACATATAAAATTAAAATCAAAACCGTAAGGAAATCTGCCATTGAAACCATATTTATATTATGTATGTATATGTATTATACGTATAACTTACAAGTACGGAAGACATCAAAACTCAATGCGATGAGAGATGGCACATTTGAAGCTCAATAAAAGTCCTACTGACTGACAATCGAAGTGTGCTCTCTCGTGTCTGGCGTGACGCCAGCAAAAATACCGTCGAACTTGAACAAAGAAACCCTTTGTTTCCGCAAAGGTCCCAAACTTCTACGTAATTGCTAATTTGTTGTTTTACCCGTTAAAGCATTCGCTTTATCTTCGCTTTGCCTTTGGGTGTTCCGTGATAGCCGCCTGTTTTCATCGTTAAATATTTTTAAGGTTGCCTTTTAACGGTCCTTTTAATAAAAGACCAATGAAAGATTCACCAGTCGCATTTTAAATTAAATATTTTTTGCAATAATAATTTTCTTAATTAAAAATTTTGGCGGTGTAGGTAATAAAAATATACTATTAAGTCAATTTTTTTTCGGACATTCAAATATAATGTATGCTTGGATAAGGACAGTTCTATCTTTACCATAAAACGAGGCACGTGTCCAGGGCCCCCGACCTCAATGGGGCTTCAAAAACTTCGTGCACAAAAGATTCCGACATGTCCGTTCCGTCGTTTAATAGTCGTAGTCCGTGTCCTAAGAGGAGACATCTTTCTAAGACTAGATTAATGAAAACACCACATATTCGAATTCTTATATAAATCGATATTTTGGTTTTAAATTGTTATTATAAAGAATTTTTTTTATGTAAATGTATTTTACTACTAATGCATTTATCAACGGTATCGGACAAAATCTGTCTACAGAAATAGCGCCAAATTTCAAATTCTGTCCGGTAATGTCATTTGACATTGAAAGGTCATTTCAGCTTTTCTTTATTTATTTAAATTATTTAACTGTAAAAAAAACACTTTAATGATTAAGACACACTTATTCGATACAATAGTGCTATTGGAAATGAAAATTCTGTAAATAACGTTGTAGATTGCTTTTGTAATTGACTAGTTTCATCTACAGTTGTAGATGCTCATAACTGGAATCTGTAATGAACAGTATACAACTATGAGTATATATACTTATTTTTTTTATTGTTTCTCCAATTTAGTTTGAAAAGCACAACGTTGGGTTTCATCACTGTCACTGTGAAATTTTAGTGTAAGCAATAACTAATCGCTAGTGTGCTTTGACATATCAAATTTTATAAATGATGGATAGTAATAAAAACTAGGTATATACCGTCGCAAAACATTTATTTTGAAAAATATTGTTCGAATACAAAAATGAGTTCGAAATAATATATATATATATATATATATATATATATATATATATATATATATATATATATATATATATATATATATATATATATATATATATATATATATATATATATATATATATATATATATATATATATATATATATATATTATTTCGAACTCATTTTTGTATTCGAACAATATTTTTCAAAATAAATGTTTTGCGACGGTATATACCTAGTTTTTATTACTATCCATCATTTATAAAATTTGATATGTCAAAGCACACTAGCGATTAGTTATTGCTTACACTAAAATTTCACAGTGACAGTGATGAAACCCAACGTTGTGCTTTTCAAACTAAATTGGAGAAACAATAAAAAAAATAAGTATATATACTCATAGTTGTATACTGTTCATTACAGATTCCAGTTATGAGCATCTACAACTGTAGATGAAACTAGTCAATTACAAAAGCAATCTACAACGTTATTTACAGAATTTTCATTTCCAATAGCACTATTGTATCGAATAAGTGTGTCTTAATCATTAAAGTGTTTTTTTTACAGTTAAATAATTTAAATAAATAAAGAAAAGCTGAAATGACCTTTCAATGTCAAATGACATTACCGGACAGAATTTGAAATTTGGCGCTATTTCTGTAGACAGATTTTGTCCGATACCGTTGATAAATGCATTAGTAGTAAAATACATTTACATAAAAAAAATTCTTTATAATAACAATTTAAAACCAAAATATCGATTTATATAAGAATTCGAATATGTGGTGTTTTCATTAATCTAGTCTTAGAAAGATGTCTCCTCTTAGGACACGGACTACGACTATTAAACGACGGAACGGACATGTCGGAATCTTTTGTGCACGAAGTTTTTGAAGCCCCATTGAGGTCGGGGGCCCTGGACACGTGCCTCGTTTTATGGTAAAGATAGAACTGTCCTTATCCAAGCATACATTATATTTGAATGTCCGAAAAAAAATTGACTTAATAGTATATTTTTATTACCTACACCGCCAAAATTTTTAATTAAGAAAATTATTATTGCAAAAAATATTTAATTTAAAATGCGACTGGTGAATCTTTCATTGGTCTTTTATTAAAAGGACCGTTAAAAGGCAACCTTAAAAATATTTAACGATGAAAACAGGCGGCTATCACGGAACACCCAAAGGCAAAGCGAAGATAAAGCGAATGCTTTAACGGGTAAAACAACAAATTAGCAATTACGTAGAAGTTTGGGACCTTTGCGGAAACAAAGGGTTTCTTTGTTCAAGTTCGACGGTATTTTTGCTGGCGTCACGCCAGACACGAGAGAGCACACTTCGATTGTCAGTCAGTAGGACTTTTATTGAGCTTCAAATGTGCCATCTCTCATCGCATTGAGTTTTGATGTCTTCCGTACTTGTAAGTTATACGTATAATACATATACATACATAATATAAATATGGTTTCAATGGCAGATTTCCTTACGGTTTTGATTTTAATTTTATATGTTTTGGTTAATATATACATACTTTCATTCATAATACCGTGGTGCATAATTATATCATTTTATTTCATTGGGCTACTGCCTTGTTATGGAGGATGTAAAAAAATCTAATAATTTCTTCCGTTCAGCATCTTCTGTTTATTTCAACTTACAATTATCGACATCAATCAAGCTCATTCTAACCGAGAAAAGAAATCGGCAAATTATTAATTTCCTTTTTTTAACCAATCTTTAAAGATGGAGGTTATCAGTTTACCTCGTATATACGTATGTATGTGAGTATACTGACAATCACTTGTCAAATAATAAATCTAATGTGTATTTACAATTTTCTCGGAGATTAAGACTCATATCAAGATGACTCTAATTTAAATGGAGTACCTATATTACATCTTATGGTACCGTTTAACTTTATCAAAATAAAATAATTTAAGTAGCTTTTGAATGTATCAATATATGCATGCATTTCTGCAGAAGACATGTGTAATACCTATATTTAAACTACTTTTGATGACTATTGTATTTGCTTTTAAATTTTAAACAAAATTCATAATTTAAAGATATACATATGTGTACATATATTACTCTCTTTTTACATACCAAAGTATGTATGTACTGGATACTTTTATACATTATAGACATTTTGCTTAGATTTATGTATGTTATATTTAACCAACTGGGAGCAATAAAATTATATTTACGTTTCATTCTACGTAGAAAGGTAATACTAAGAAGTAGAATAACGTCTCACTCGAGAATCACATTGTTACTAAAACTATTTTGAATCATTTATATATCGTTTATTTGGTGCAGCAATGACGTAAATGCTCTTTATTACCGAAGTTGTGAACTCACGGGGAAAGAAATGAAAGACGAGTACTATGTATTATGTATATGTAAGACGAAATTAAGATAAGAGAAAATAATAATAGATCAAAATATGCAAATTCGTAAGCTTTGCTCTGAATATGCATTTAATATCTATTTATAAAAAATCTTTTATAATTTTTTTCCTTCATTCTGGTTAAATACGGCGTTGGTTCCCAACAGAACGCCATTTCTGTCTATCATGTTCGAAACGAGCGATGGGTTAGATTTTTATAGGTTTATGGTGTCTGTATGAGTTATAGATTAAAAATTGTTTAAATTTAAAATATGCTTGGACTCTATTGGCGCAAACGTGTGAAACGAAGTTATGTATTAACTAGGGACCCACTTGCGGTTTCGCCAGGTTGAACGACACAATTATTTATTTACTAATCTGAATTATTTTTGTATTCTAATAAGGCTATGATTTTAACGCTATATTTTTGTATCTATACACTAAAAACTAAAATTTCAGCCAATTCAACAACACAGTTATGTTGTAGCAATTTCGCCGAACAACAAACCTACTTTATGCTTGTGTATACTTTGTGCATAAATATGAGAATAATAAAACGAGCATCACATTCCAATTATTGTATTCAAATGCCTATAGTTAAACAAATTGTTCATTTGTATATTTTTGAATTTACTATCAAACTACTTCTTTTGCTTGCCTACTTTTATATGTTACATTTGTACAATATATAAAGTAAATGTATTTATTCATTTATTATTTACAAATTAATGTGTTATTCATTATAAGCTATAATATTTTTTTTTATATAATAATATTTATTTATTTTCAAATTTTTGTGTATAAAAAACAGTTTAAGACAGTAATGCGATAATAAAACGCCCGCCTCACAAGCGTCGTTACAAAAGTTATATCAGATTTAAATATTACCAAATATTAAACAAATATCGATACATATAAGGAAAATAAAAAAAATAAAAAGCTGTGATAATAAAATAAAAAAACAAAAAAGAGAAATGGTAAAATATTTTATAAAAGGTAAACAAATCACAAAAAGGTTATTTTACAGGTCACGATTGATGCAGCTATTGAGTAAAAAATTAAAAAACATATCTATGGATGTAAATATAATTATGGAACGATGTCTATAGAACTTAGTTAATAATTATTACGAATTTAAATGTATCGATTTCATCGAAAAAGAAATTATTTTTATTAATTTATTTAAAATCAGATTAATGTGCAATTTTAAAATTTGAAGAGAAAAAGAAACAAATTTAAGAATCAAATATAAATATTGTTTTCATATTTAAAGCCAAACATCGTAAAAACTAATTTCATATCTAAAGTTACTATTCACCCCATTTTAGGTTATTATTAATTCCATAAAATATTTTCTTAATTTTTAATAATAATATTTAAATACTTGACATGTAAAACACCAAAAGAAAATTTGTTCTCAAACTTGAGACGCATTTAAATACTATAAAAATATACTACTATAAAAAATGTAATGTCCAATTTGATGTTTTGTCATCGGTCAGATTATATACGCCTGTTCATAAGACAGTATCACTGTTGTGATGCTGAACATCACATGAGGTAGCTCGATGCTTTCGTAAAAAAATCATTTAAAATTGACATATTATTGAGACGTCTTAAAATAAAAATTATGCAATATTAAATAGAATAATTCTATACAGTGTTGTTAATGCTGTTTATATGTATTTTTTATTAATTACATTTTTAAAATATATAAAGTTAATTAATTTACTCAATGTATAAAAATTAAGTTTCGTTAGTAGTTAGAGAAAAATAAAAAATATTACACACACACACACGGCATAATTAGGGGAACACAAAAAGAAAAGTTACCTTTTCATGAATTTATTTTCTATAGTTTTTTGCTGTCACAAAATAATTAAAATACCTAAAAATAACTAAAATTAAATTATTATTTAAAAAAAATATTAAACTTTTTAAATGCTATATAAGGTAATTCGACTGCAAAAATTCAAATGATATTTTTTTACAGTCGTGGCGCAGGGGCACAAAGTGTGACTGTAAAATCGACTGGTTGTGGGTTCGATCCCCATTCAAAGAAATTAAATATTTACTTACATTTATATTTTCATTTCTTCGCTCTGGCGAGGCAAAGCGCGGCGTTGGCACTCAACACGCAATGCCTCCAGAACTCGGCGGAAAGTGGGGAAGAGAGTGTCTTAACACTGCCTACCCTGCTGTGTGCGGAATACAGCGTGAAGCCGATTTTTATATATTTAAGAAAAAGAACTGTTTGCTTTGAAATTTATTATTGCGTACTTCCACGGGCTCTTCGCAGACCTTGAATGCGTTTTCCCATGCTCTTAATAAGGCTGTTAATAATTTCTTGAGGCAAATTGTCCCACTCTTCCACTAATACTCGTGCCAGTTATACATTATTCCTGGGAGTTGGATGTCGGTGTCAAATTCATCTTTCCAGAATGTCTTAAGCATGTTCTATGCGGTTCATGTCTGGCAATCACGCTGGTTATCTCATTTGAGTGATACCAATCTCACGAATGTAGCTAATCACAATATGCGCAGTATGGGGGCTTGCGTTGTCGTGCATAAAAATATTTTTTGCATATGAATGAGGCAAAAGGCATTATATATTATTATTTTAAGACTTCAGTTACATATCGTTGTGCAGTTTGAGATCCATTTTCGGTAAACACTAAATCCTCCGCACATATGATTCCGTCTCTCTGGAGCGCAATAAATCACTGAAATTGATACACTCAAAGATCGACTTACTGAGGGGTAGGTATGCCTACCCCTCAGTAAGTCGATTTCAGTCGATTTCTCATTTATGTTCCATATAATGACAGCGATCAGTTACAATTTTATTATATGTATGGGTTACAGTCCGTCGTGGCACAGCGTATTACTGTAAACACGACGATCGTAGGTATCACTAGAAGAAATAAACTTTCCTTGTTCTAATAACAAGATAAAGCCCGGCGCTAAGTTCCGCAATTTAACACGTAAAAGCTCTTCTCGTATACGGTGTGTCTTAACACTCACTCTGCATACCTAGGTAGATATTACTAGTTTCTAGTACAAAACGTTTCACAAATCCGTTACGATGCCCCTAAATATTTATAAGTAATCATATGTGCCCATTTATACAAGTTTTGATAGGTACTAACGGTGGTGAGGGCGGCGCGTCGACACTCCGCGAGTAAACACGACAAGATGTATGTTTTTAATTATTATTTACATCGACAATACGAGTTTACGACTTTCAACAGTCATCATTCCCGCTTTAGATTTTGATACCTTGTATTTTCCTTTATTATTATGATGATTATAGTAATAAATAAATATTTTGTTGTTATATCACATACCAGGTTAGACAGATATAAACCAGAGTAAAGACACCCACCCAGTGTTAGCAGGGAACACGGCTCCACATGGTCATCAGGTCACTAAGCCGAGTGGCGTTTTCCAATAACCCTACCACACTTTGTAATATCTCTCATTGTTTCAAAATAATATCAATACATAGAAAAACAAAGAAAAAGGAATTTTCGTTTTATTGTGGCGTTGACGTTCGAAAAACAGACATGGTTGTTTTTTTATTAAATTCGAGCGAAATATATAGTTAATAAATAAAAACACGGCCCGTACATTTAATTAGATCTGATTCGCTGAAATATAAAATTATGACCAAGTCTCTGTCTTGCGTCTTGCAGACATATTATTCTATAAATGAAAATTACAACGAATATTAAACGAGGCAAATGACCGATATTATAAAACACATTTTCGAAAAATGTTTATTCTTGATCGAGACACGTCACAACTTCATGCGAAATCAATGGATTTTAATATATATTTTTTCAGCTTCACGCTGGATAGGGAGCATAGTGCTAAGACACTCCTATCCCCATTTTCCGCCGAATTCTAGAGGCATTGCGTGCTCAGTGATGGAACTAGACGCCGCGTTTTTCCTCGACGCCCAGAAATGAAAATGTTAAACATCTCATTTTCACCACTCGAAATAAAATTGAAGTCATAAATATTATATCATAGGTGGGATGTCAACATTTAACTTAATTGTCAGAGATTATTCAGCATTCAATCAAGTCAAATCTGAAACTTCTGAAATTTTAAGGAAATTTTTAATTAAAAGTCCCAATCTGCGAATAGGCTAAAATTATCAAAGAACATTCAAATAGTCGCTCTTAATTTTCGAATTTCTCTTAAGCTTTCAACACCAAACTTTCGAAGCAACGAGACCGTTGCGAGTTAATAATTTCTCTCCTTCTCATTATATTTCGAGTTTTTGTGTGTATGCAAACTCAAGAATTTCGAGTTTTTGTCTTGCCTTGTGAAAGTCTTGAATAGGTTTATTTGTGGGGGACGAATAGGGATTTATTGCGTTTTCTATTTGAATTCGGTAAATGGCCCTTTTTCATTTAAATTCAGTGTCTCCCTGGTGCAGTAGAAATAACTCTGATTGGATACGATTATTAACAATCAAAAATTTAAGTCCTACTTGCGGGAACTTTTATGTTTGCAGTAAGATTTTTTTTTTGAATAAAACAACGTCAAATTTATTTAGGCTCACACAGGCAGGTCTGAGCATTTATTTAATGGTGTTTTTATTTTTGTTACTTTATTGGCACATACATTTTTTTATTATAAGATATATTATACGAGTATATATGTTAATCAAAAAAAAAATTTTTTCTAAATATGTGAAAATGCAGAACAAATTTGTTTTTTTTGTATGTAAATATACTTATATGAAAGAGGTACGCGACAAAATACTTACGTATAGTTTTGGAAAACGGAGGCTCAGGGGCACAAGAGTGTGATTGTAACACGACAGTTGTGGGTTCGATCTCCACTCGAGGGAATGAATTATTATTTATTAATATTTTAATTTCTGCGCTCGGGCATAGGCCCGGCGTTGAGTTCCGCCACTCAACACGCTTGAAAAATTCGGCGGAAAATGGGGAACTCAGTGTCTTAACACTAGGTTTCCTCTGCTTCTCCTGCTGTGTGCGGAATACAGCGTGAAGCAGATTTTTTATTTTATTCACGGAAAACATTTGTCTGTATTTTCAACCCCTTTTATATAAAACTTACAGAACCTTCTATACTGGTTTTAATATTATTTCAGGCTGTTTATAAAAAATCCTTGCTGAACTGTTTCCACAACTTCTTGACTTTATAATCAAAAACTGTCACTTCCAATTGTAATACAAAATTAACTTTTTATTAAAATTAATATATTTTGAGTAAACTCATGTGTCGCGGTTAGCACGTCCATAAATCCGTCAGTACAGCAGGTGGTAAAGTGGTGTAAATCATTTGTAGTTTGCGTATAAAGATATTAATGGGAGCGTTTCCGGGAGGCGGCGCAAAGGACAGTGACTGTTCGCGGAACAGCAGCATCACTTACCACGACATGCGCGTTAAGAGAATATTTTTTTAATGTCATATCCAGGCCAGATGAGGCCAGTCATGGCGCAGAGGCACAAGCGTATAACTGGGAACGCGACTGCTTGTAAATTTGATTCCTACTTGAGAAAATTTTCTCAGACTTGGTCTCGAGGCAAAGCCAGACGTTCCCTTCTACCATTTATCACGCAATGCCTCTAGAACTTGACTGATGACTGAAATGGGGAAAGGAACGTCTTAACACTAGGTTCCCTCTGCCTATACAGGATACAGCACGAAGCTAAAAAAAGGGATATGCCTTGATATGACATAAGGATGTCTGATTATAAACGCCATGGTGGTTCTCGATTTCCCCTTATGAGAGTGAGTTCCGCCAGTCAACATGCTATGTCACATGTCAATAAGTGGCATGACGCTAGGTTCACTTTGTGTACCCTGCATAGCAATGCAGCGTAGAGAATAAATAAAAATATGTGATTTTTCGAATGTCAATGTGCTTTCGAATGGCAATGTGAAATTGCAGTAATCAGTTGCAGTGTTTTACATTTCCCCCATCAGTCATTTTCCTAAAATTGAAAATATGTAGCTTCTATTCTGTTTTGTTTTTAGTTTATAGAGTTTCGAGCGTGCAAGATGAATAACAAAGGCTACTAGATCCATCTCACGAAGCGATGTGCCATCAGTCCATTATCATTGTGTGTTTTTGATTTTCCTCCAAAACTTCTTAGTAGTTCATGACAGCTTTTTAATTTATTTTTCTTTGAAAAATAGTGGCGTAACAGAACCGAGAAGAGCTTATTCCCTATTTAAGCGTTCTCTGAAAGCGTTGAATAGTGAGTTATTTATTTTTTTATAGGACAGTAGCTAAACTTATAGTGGTTTCGGCATAGTTGTAAATGCACTTTAATTATATTAAAATTATATAATCTTTTCACCAGTTCTCTTGTATTTTTTTGAAAGAATTTAGATTTTTAGTAAGCTTTAGCAAGCACATTTCATAGTATGTTTTTATCGTGGGTAAAATTGTGTAAGACTTGCTTTTTATTTTAGAAAATAAAACAAAATTATTATTGAACAAATAAATGCATTCTGCTTTTGCTAAAACTAATCAAGACTATAAGCTGTGTTGCACTATTTTACATTTCAGTTGTAAAGTTCCTTCTGTAGTAGTACACATTGAGCACAGAGTCGTGGACAGTACTAGGCTGATTAATATAGTAAATTCGTTTTACTAATATTACTGCTCTCAATTCACTACTGGAAAGAGAACGGTAGTACTAGGCGTATCTGTACAATATTACCTGAAGCGAGAATGGAGAAAATAAATTGATATTGTTTATGGATAAACTCGCATCTTTGCTTTCTCGCACCACCCAATCGAAATCGAATCCACAACCGTAGCGTTTACAGTGAGACGCTGTGCTGCTGCTGTGCTGAGTTACATCTTCAACATTATAACATTGTATGAAACACAGAAAGTGAAATGTAGAAGCAAATTTATCAATGTATCTCTTTAAAATTGTTTTCCCAAGCGTCGATATCGTTATAATAATAAGACGGCCAAATTATCAAAATAACATTTTATGCGTTGGCCACATGTTTGCTGGACATTTGCGTTGGCCGATTTTATTGTCCAACAATTTATTTACATTATATCTAGTTATACCGCTGTCTTTTCAGGGCTGTAGCTTTGAATGAGATTACTTCATTTGGGAGTATTTTTGCTTATAATTATTCACATGGTGGTTTTTAGAGTTCTATTTATAAAGAGGTAAAAACAGACATCTTATAAAATCACTTTGTTCTCCGTCTTTCCGCCTGTCAAGACCATTTATCTTGAGATCGCGTGGAGGGTATTAAGTTGAAATTGATATTAATGCAATCAAAAAATAAGAGATATTAATGCAATAAAAAATAATATTATAAGTATTTATCCTATACGTTTGTACCAAAATTCATACATTTATGTACGCTTGCATATCCATGGTAAACAAAAATTAGATAAATTACTGTCATTAGAAAATGCATTCATCTATTTCATAATGATTTCGACGTAGCAACAGCATCACATTCTCTGATAATCAGATAGATGTAGGATAAACCCAAAAAAACCGGGACTAAAAACGGGATATAAAAATTACATACATGCATATGACAAAGAAATAAATCACTAACATTCATTTGTATATATATATATATATTTAGTAATATCTATCTACATTATAAAGACGGCAACACCCCTGCCCAAGTCCCTGAAACATTGGCCAAGTGTACGAATGAACGTACGTGTGAAACGGTCTTGGCAAACACTCGCGTTGCGCCCACAGTGCTAGTGATGCGCGTGCGCCGGTCACACCGCGGTAATACGACAAAGTGACATTATAGTGACAAATTGATGATTTTTTAAATTGTGTTTTTAAAGTTTTTCTTATAACTATTGATTGGAGAGTGATTGTTTATTGTTGTTGAGTTTTGGATCGTCGATTGTTGTAGACTGATTTTGTTTTGGTAATTAATTTTTGTTTTATTTTTTGATATTAATGAATAAATGAATTAATAAAACTTGTATGTGTGAATAATAATGTCAGTTATTTGTTAAAAATTTGTTAAAAATCATAAAAGACTTAATAATTAACTGACTGAGGCCAGTCGTGGCGTAGCGGCACGAAGTGTGACTGTAAAACCGACTGGTTGTGGGTTCGTTGAAATATTTGCGTTGGGGAGATGAAATATTTACTTAAATTTATATTTCCATTTCTTCGCTCTGATGTCGAGGCTAAGCGCGGCGTTGTTGCCTGCTACTCAATGCCTCCAGAATTCGGCAGAAAGTGGGGAACGGAGTGTCTTAGCCCTAGGTTTCCTCTGCCTACCCTGCTGTGTGCGGGATACAGCTGATTTAATAATTGACATTATAGTTAAGTTTCTCACAACTTTTAAATTATTCTTTTAGTCGCTTTACAAATAATATAATAAGATCTAAATATTTTTTAGTGTTGATTTTTTAAAATATACTCTTATGATTGATATAATAGAAGCATTGTTTCTATAATAAAAATTATAGTAAAAGTTATTTTAGACGCATATGAAAACGACTCTTTGCTTACTATTTAATTTTTGATTTTTTTCTTCTATCCCTGAGCTACGACGGCCTCTTGTTATATGTCTGTTTAATGTATTATTAACTCATACTTCATAGTAATTCAAAAATCATTCTGTTTTCTATTATCAACATTTTTTTAAAATAATTAAAGCCTTATCTGAGAAACACCTAAGTATATTAAATACTATTTCCATTTCAAGAGGACTTGAGTAGGGCCGCTCTAAACATATGCCTTCAGAATTCGGCGGAAAATCGTCATTGGAAGTGTTTTAATAGGAACGAAGTATCATAACACACTAGGTTACTACAATTCTTGCGACTACCCTGCTACCTGCGGGATACAGCCTCAAGCTAAAAAAAGAGGACTTGAATCTACAATCCTCATATTTCGTTATCATCATCATCATTCGCAGCCCATTTCCGACTACACCGTTGGCATAGGTCTCCCTCAAGGGTAGTCTTCTGCCACATGTTGTTCTTTTAAGTTAAAATAACATTAAAAGCTATATAACTTATATTTTTGCCGAAACTTAATAAAAACGTCAATGAGTTTGTTCCATTAAAACACGTATTTAAATAATGCCTAATGTATAAGTACTCACACGCTTAAATATCATAAATCTTAAGTTAATCAAAGGAATCGATTATTTGAGACATTAAAATATTTTGTACATACGTTTGTACCAAGTAAAGGATTTCGTTGTTTGCGAACGGAATTACTTTGCTAACTGATTTTGTGTACGGAATTAATGTATTGAATGAATTTATATACAACCAAGCCAACAGTTTAAAATAAATATTAAACTAAATCAAATCAATCAGCTTCACGCTGTATCCCGCACACAGCAGGATAGACAGAGGGAACCTAGTGTTAAGACACCAGTTCCCCACTTTCTGCCGAATTCTGGAGGCATTGCGTGTTGAGTGGCAGAACTCAACGCCGCGCTTAACCTCGACAACAGAGCGACGAAAATGGAAATATAAATTTAAGTAAATATTTCATTTCCTCGAGTGGGGATCGAACCCACAACCAGTCGGTTTTACAGTCACACCTCGTGCCGCTGCGCCACGACTGGCCTCAAATATTAAACTAAAATATAATATTTTTTAATTAACTTTGTATAACGTATATAAGCACACTCCGTTGCATACCTTCCGCACAATTTTTAAGACATCGTATTGAGTGACGGTAAAAGGAAGAGGAAGAATTTATTTTTTGATATTTTTACACTATTATAATTAATTTAGCTTTAAATGTACAAAAATACTTTACTTATTTTACAATTGAGGTTATAATACAGGTACTGTGTTTTGTTTCTATTTAAATTATTTATTTACATTTTTTTTTCAATAATTTTTATAGATCTAAACGCTGTCAAGTATGTAGATAGGTAAATTGCATATAAATATTCTAAGGAGAACTAGATTAATGAAAAGAAATTATCATATAAAAAACATAATTGTGAAAATTGCAGCCAAGTTCAATATGAAGAATTAATATGGTTTTTCTTTTCGCCAATAAAATAATTGGGACAAATAGGAGTCAAATTATATTAAAGTTTATTTCAACGTAAATAAAAACGTTTAAGTATTCAATTTTGATTGTTTTAATTACTAAGAAGCCAAATCCTACTATGTTTTAAGTGTTAAACGCAGGACCCTCCAAGACGTCAGTGCGTATGCCACATCTATTATCTAAAAATAAAAGTTCTTGAAAATAAAATTAATGAAATAACCAAGGAAACGTGTGCTACAACGAAAATATTAATATTCGACAATTTATATTATCTGTAGATGCGTCTGACGTGGGCGCGTTTTAAATGTACAACTTTGATTATACAAATGGTGGGCATATTGTTCATTAGTTACGTAATATTTGCACAACTAAATCTATCTATAGTTTCATACTAAATAATATTATAAAGCTGAAGAGTTTGTCTAGCTAAATGCATTTATCTCACAAATTATTGGTTTGAATTGAAAACACACTCTGACTGACTTCAGACCGACTTCAGACTGTGTCGGTTAGTCCATTAATCGAGAAAACCTATAGGTTACAGCACTTGTATCCTCAGTATCCTGGGGAAGGCGACAGATTGAGAGATGGGAGATTATTTTTGCAATCCCTTATGCGATTTTCTTTTAAATGATGTTGGATTCACATAAAAACATATGAGTGCAATTTTTCAACAGAAACGAATTACTATAAAATTAATTAAACATGATTGCGGCACGAATTTTCTAGGCAATCCTAGTGTAATCTATTCTACTAGCATGTATCATTCTTAAAAATAACTTTAATTAAAAAAAACATATGGGTAGTTCTACAAATTCAGGAATTTTGCGCGGCTCGGCCGAAATATATATGACAAATTGTTTTAAACTCATTTATTTCCTTTGATTACTATAATTTACAACTGTTTTTAGTTGGTCACTAAAAATAATAAATATTTACAATTATTTTCTGAACGAAATTACTGTTCAAAGTGCAAAATTCTCAGCATCCTGACGTGTCCCTCGAACGAAATCTAGTTCTAAATGTGTCGTGA
>JAATLQ010035099.1:0-26701 GCA_013421005.1 Heliconius erato x Heliconius himera | reverse complement strand
GCGTCGGTAGACGTCGGTAACTGTCAAAAGTCTCGATGAACTTTAAGTACGTACTTTTTTTCTCTTCACTCATTGTTAATATTTTTAATAGGAATATAGTCACAAAATCCACAATATAATAATTGTTTTAAAATCTACATACTATAGGCTTTTTAAAAATATATAACACTTTATACCTATTTGCACATTTTTTTTAAGGAAATTAAGTTTAAAATATCGATGCGAACAACCTGAAATAGCCATTCTTACGTATTACAATTTCTCACAATAAAAAAAAATATATTCCAAATGTATTTCACGAAAAAATAATTCATTACATTAAAGGTCCACTATTATACTATTTAAAAAAAAATAAAAAGTGCGTCAGGGACGACTTTAGTAAAAATGAATTTTGATCTGCCGTTGTTCTACCATTATCCATAGTGCATCGCCTTGCATGGTGTGGGGCAGTGCCAGAGATTTAGAGTCCGAGTGTATCTTTGAATGACGCTGTTCAGTGTCCTCTCTGTACCTAAACAAATTAGAAATGATTCTGCTAATGCCATCTTTAAATTCATCCTAGGAAGGAAATGATAATATTTTTATTGATATTATCTTACTTTTTTAGAAAACGTATAATAATTTGTATGTAGCGGGATTTGAACCCGCGCCTCATGGAAATCGTCCAAGCGCTTTAACCTCTAAGCCATACGTTCTCATCAAGCTACATCCAAATTTTTATACGCTTGTTAATGTTTTAGCTCCACGCTATCTCACGAGATAAACTGTCGTGAAAGACGGGAAAGAATAAGCTATAAAGCGATCCAATAAGGATTTCGTTTTTTCGTTCAAAATTCTAATGCTTGTATATTGAAAATTGTATTTTTGAGAGAGAGCAAGATGTCTTATAATATTATACACAAAAAACTATAGTTAGTTCTATGTCTGGCACAGATTATTTTATATGTAGGTATAAAATAGAGGAAATTCAGGAATTTGTCTTTTTACTTTAAATTGAGGCAATTAATACGTCACAATTCTTAAGAGGTCTACTCTTTAGGGTTATCTTTGCAGAAAATCTACAGAGCTTCTTACGTTAAGCGATTTCAAGTGCTAGCCTCTCGAATTCCCTAAAGTACAACGTTGGCGGACGCTTCTTGTCTTAAAATCTGTCCATTATTTTGAAAAGAAATATTTTAGTGAAAAATTACTTGTTTTTAAATTCTTATATTTATATTTAATTTGCTACCATAATTAAAAAAATATATAACATTTTAGTATTGTTTTTAAATTTAAAATATTTACCGTGTGTGTCAACCGAAGAAACTCAATCTAAGCGTAAATATTTCTTCGAGTTGAAATCGAACCCACAACCAGCACATACGAGTACATTCAAACACCCAGCAATGATTACAGAAATGATTCCTAGAAATTAAATTAGCTGTTAGCAATAAAACGATAGTATCAGTTAATTCATACCTTTTACCATTTCACCTCAGCTAATTGCGTTTGTACGATGAAATATTCAATCATTCTTCGTCTGATCGTTGGTCGCCGATAATATGCGTGGTATGAAATATAAAACAGATTTGTATCAATTCCACCGCCCTATAATTACAAGTAGTAAACTTACATATTTAACTAAACACATTATTGCAATGTTTTAGGGTTCCGCATTTGATGGTTCAATGTACTTTTTTTTATATGTTTTTGTGATATTAGAATAATGTTTGAGTTAAATAATATCACGTCACAGGTGAAAATCTGAACGGTTGCGTATTCAAATAATCTTTAATATGTGGCATCCTCTAGATCAGAGGTTCCCAAACTTTTCTTGATCGCGGACCACTTTTATATCATTCTTGATAGAAGGGACCACTATGCATGTAGATATAATAAAAATTAACTGTGATAATCAAACAAAAACTTCGCCTCACCGTCCGTAGTCATAAAATTTAAATCGTTCGCGGACCATATTTAGGTTTCTGCGGATCACTGGTGGTCCGCGGACCACTGGTTGGGAACCAGTGCTCTAGATCTATCTCGGAATATCGAGTAAAGGCAGTCGTTATTCACTAAATTTTACCATTTTATTCTCTTTTTTATATAATTTACATGTAGGTTAAATTATAAAATATAAATAGAACACTATATTCCAGACATTGCTTTGGTAGCTATATTAAAGGACGTATACGAACACGTGAGTCAACACGATTTTTTTCACATTTGCTGAAAGTGTAAACAAAGCCAGCTTAATATAGAGCATTCTTTGAAGCCTTGAAAGCTACTCGTTGTTTACTGAATTTAAAAACAGATATACCTTTATATACAACATACCTTGATTTATAATATACTAGCGACCTAATCGCGGCTTCGCTCGCTTAAACTTATTATAGCCAAATTATACAAAATCTTTACATAAATTGTAGCCAATGTGTTATTCTGATTATAATATATTATAATATTAGTAGGGCAGTAGGATAACATAGGATAAAACATTTTAAAAAAATATATATAAATACAATATTGAAAATGCTTCTGTGCTGTTAACTATTTCAAACGAATAAATATTTAAGTAATTTCAAGTGTCTATGAATTATGCCTTTTGAGTTTATTTCGAGAACCACAAAGTGAATATGAAATGCGAGAGTACAGATTTATAATTATACATCATCTAATGTATAATTATTCGGACCCTATACAGTTAATTGCTTAGCTGAAAAACTGTTTTCATTGTTACTGGTAAATGATACATGTTCCTATGGAGCTATCTTTGAAAATATATATATTTTGCTGGAAAGGAAATTATGAAATAAAACTGACGATCTGATGATTAGAAAAGAGAAGGAACTACTTAGTGTTTCATGGATTCATCGTACTGGTATTTGCTAGACGAGCAGAGTCAGGAGCACAGACTAGGGAAGTGGAGTATACCCACATGAAAAGAAAAACAAAAAAAAAACGATGTGTCAATAAAGATCATTTCACACGTCACATTTTCTCTGTGGACAATGGAAACAAAACACTTGCTATCAGATAAATGGAAGAACTTTCACTTCGCCAAGCACTAATTCACAAAATGCAGTTTCTTCGTGGAGTTTGGAGACAAAGTACCCAATGCAAAGCACTGGAACAGTCGAGTGGGCGTTACGAAACTTTATTTTTTGAGTCTATTTACCGTGTTACTTATATCGCAGGTAAAGTTGTCAGCTTCACGCTGTATCCCGCACACAGCAGGGTAGGCAGAGGGAACTTAGTGTTAAGACACTCCGTTCCCCACTTTCTGCCGAATTCTGGAGGCATTGCGTGTTGAGGGGCAGAACTCAACGCCGGTAAAGTTGTATTTTTATAATTATTAAGAGCTGTTTAAAATGGAGTTTTAAATATTTTTTTTTACTTTTGTGTCGTTAGTGTCCGAATAAAACCTAAAAATTATATTCCACATGTAATACTAATATAATTTTTTCCTCTTGATTCAAATTTACTGGATAATTTTGTTACAGGCTTCGCAATATTGGATGATAGCACCCCGTACCTTATATATAGTAGTTTTATCAAGACAATGATAAGTTTGCTTCTTATATGTGAGACTTGGCATTTATTAAGTGATACTACAAATTTAGATGTTCTCATTGACAATATAACAGTAACGATGATAAATTTTACAACTCTGTATAGATACATTAATATGGTAAGTTTTTTTTTTGTGTGCGGAATTGACTAAAGTTGCTTTCTTTTTGAGGAGAGTTGGTTCAAATTTATGATTAAAATAATATTGTATTTAATATGAAATAAATAAATATATTTAAATTTACAGCGACAAAACAAATTTATTTACAAGAAGTTGGTGTCTGCAATGGAATCCCCATATTTTGATATATCAACTGAAAGTCGTGAAAAAATATTTAAATTTTGGGTTCAAAGAAATGAAAGATTCCTGATACTCTTGTTAGTTTTAGCCGGTTGCACTTTGGGCATTTGGTAACTTTTTAATATATAATAATTAATAATAATATATAATAATCAATATATAATAAATAATATATAATAATTAATCGACCAATTGTCGACGGTGGGCGTAAATAATAAACGAGTAGAGCCTCGGCCATGTCCTGGCCTTTGGTTCTAATCATATGTGAACACATGACACATGTACAAACACTCAGAAGCTCGGAGCAGTGCCTGGGACTTGCGACCACAGGTGTAGGCTTCAGGGTACTCTTTACTGTAACAAACACTCGCCTTCACTGCTCCAGCCCAATGTAATTACAAATAGGTGTTAACCACATTCATAATTACGATAATAATCGATTAACTAAATAATCAATTATCCGAATAGTCGAGGTTAGTCAGTGGCAGAGCACGAGTAGTGCTCCGAGCCACACCAGAGCCAAGACTGCCCGTACAATATCCGTGCGGTCTTTTATACGATCGCTAATAAATAAGTTGTCGGGTAGAATGAATAAAAATCGTGTTGCCAACATAAGTAGATTGTTTTTCAAGTAGTAAAAAAAACACTAAATGCAAAATAAAAGATATTATAAGTATGGGCGTAAAAGTGTAAGTCTACGAAATAAAATGAAATATTTACTATATAATCCCCAAATTACGTGTAAACATGTACACTACCAAGTAACTATTACAGCGCTACATAGAGTATTACGAATATGTTTTTTTTATCTTGACTGAATAACTAATGACAAATATTATATATTTTTTCGCTCTATATCCCACGTTCTGGGTCTAATAATCCTTTGGCATATTTAAAAGTGTATAACATTTAAAAATATATAGGTAACAGAACAACCACACGTTTCGCAGTGATGGCCGGAATTTTACAAGGAGATGTATGAATGTGATGATGCCTCAGTCTCAAGTAACAGCGATACGCCGAGTCTTCATGTGATGTGGTGATGGCGTAATCACTATAAAAGAAGTTGAGAGTGCAATACGAAGTCTGAAATATGGTAAGGCAGCGGGAGCATATGGAGTTACTGCCAAGATGATCAAATGTGGTGGGCCACGCATCTTTACTAATTTCTGTGCAATTTATGCTAAAAATCAGGGGAAGTCCCAGACAATCAGAGAGGTGCAATTATCGTGCCTTTGTATAAAGAAAAGGTACACAGATAGACTGCGCAAGCCGTAGGGCTTTCAGTTTGATTAGCTTGGGTAGTAAAGTTTTTGCTAAAATATTAGCAAGAAGAATGCAAGAAAGATCCGAAAGGCTAGTGTGGGAGACTCAACGAGGTTTTATACCTGGAATAGGGTGTATGGATCAGATATTTCCCTCTTTATGATCACGGAAAAAATTGTGGCGGTTAACTAAAAAGTTTTCTGTACTTTATATACTATTATATACTAATCTCTTAAATATAAATCTTGAATTCATATATATATATAATAGATTTAGATGTGGGTACAAGATGGACAGTAATAGTTAAATTAAAAAAAAAACGTTTTAACATTTTTATATTAT
This sequence comes from Heliconius erato x Heliconius himera, assembly GCA_013421005.1. Lineage (NCBI taxonomy): Eukaryota > Metazoa > Arthropoda > Insecta > Lepidoptera > Nymphalidae > Heliconius > Heliconius erato x Heliconius himera. The sequence goes on along the minus strand of JAATLQ010035099.1, from coordinate 21,243 downwards.
CTATATATATAAAAGGACTTGTGCTGACTGACTGAGGTAAGACGCACGCAGAGCCGTAACCGCTGATGGTAGAAACGTGAAATTTGGGCAGATGTTTATTTTCATATTCTGGACATCCACTAAGAAGGGAATTTGAAAAATTTTAACTCTAAAGGGATGAAATAGGGGTTGAAAGTTTGTATGGAAAAAAATAATAATCTGTACCGATTTTTATAAAATTTCAAATTCAGACTCTTAAGAATATTTAATTGAACACGTGTTTCATGGTTTTTAAGAATTCACCCCCTAAGGGTTCAAATAAGGGGTTGAAAGTTTATATGGAAAAATCTTTAAATTGCCACCGATTTTTATAAAAATTTAAATTCAGACTGTTAAAAATATTTTATTGAACACGTGTTCCGTGGTTTTTTTAGAATTCACTCCGAAGCCGCGCGCGCCCTCTAGTACAATATATAAAGTAAATAAAAAATAAGGAAATCTTCATTGTTCATCAGATCAAGCTAAGTTGACATCTCCGTCGCTCAAATAAATAAACCGTTAAAGGCTTAACACGACTAGTTGAAGGATCAAGGACTGTCAGAGGATGACTGGCTTGAATATTCATTCATTCATTCACAAAAGATAATAATCTTTTGAAACGTGACGTGAATTGAAATGTGTTATAATTATCTAAAAGTAACTTTGTCATATTGGATGTACCTAAAACTACTATATTTTTTACTTTTAACTACTATATAGCTAAATTATATATGGGGGTATAAATATGAAATCTGGAAATTCTGGAACCTAATGATTCTGGTGTACATTTCAGATATTTATTTTGACATTGGATTTTAGATAGTGAATTCAAATTTCACACTTTTAGGCCTGTAGTATAGAATTTAAGTTGAGGACGTTCCTCCACCATTGGAGGATTTTTGATATTTAATTTAAGTTTATAAATTTAAATTTCAATTTCTATAAAAAAATGTAAAGTTGCACTTAATATTTATCTTGTAGTATCTAATCAAGGTTATAGAACTGTAAGGTTTAAGAAAACAAAAACGATTAATTACCAAAGCAATTTTAAGCAATTGATGAAGCACAATTAAATACAGAGAATAAATATGATCGATAAATTTTCATCAAAATGCCAAAAGTTAGACATTGAAAAGAAATATTATTAAATGTTAACAGATACTGATGAATTGGTACCCTTCAAAAGGATTTACAACAAAAAATATAGTCAGAAGTATCATTATATATGATTCAAAGACATCAATTATATCTAATTTTATGTTTGTTTTTGCTAGAAGTAAGTATTAACCTCGCGAAGATCAAGTTGGGAGTTACTTTGAGATTTTTTTTTTCACCTCCACGCTGTATCTCGCACATATCAGGGTAGGCAGAGGGAACCTAGTGTTAAGACACTCCGTTCCCCACTTTCTGCCGAATTCTGGAGGTATTGCGTGTTGAGTGGCAGAACTCAACGACGCGTTTAACCTCGACACCAGAGCGAAGAAATGGAAATATAAATAAAAGTAAATATTTCATCTCCTCGAGTGGGGATCGAACCCACAACCAGTCGGTTTTACAGTCACACCTCGTGCCGCTGCGCCACGACTGGCCTCGACTTTGAGATAATAATTGAAAAGTGACTTAAATGTATTTGCATAGCGGACCCATTCTCTAGAAACTCAGATGATTAACAATTAACATTCCCCGTATTGCTTCTGGATATTGTTTCTTTGTGTAAACTTAAGAACAGCTCGTGTAATTATAATATTAGTTAGTCCTTTGTTACTATTACTGGTTTGAGTTATCATGTTTAAAAAGTATATTTATTTTGAAAGTTTTTTAAATCTTATTTACCTTTATTGTAATGAACTGTATAACGTTTAGTTCTGTTTTAGAAGTTAATTTCGTTATAGCTGAGAAAAGAATGAGAAAATTTAGAAAGTAAAAATTTTATTAAAATACAAAGATACATTTTTTTAATGTTTAGAAATATATAAACATTTTTAAAAATGACTTTTTGTGGATAGCTACTGCGTGTTTCTGAAACGTAAATTCATTTGTAACATATAACACTTAATTTTATCCGAAATCCTGAAAAAGGCACGAATACATTTTTTGTATTCTGTATCCCATACAAAGCAAGGTTTTTTACCTTTTGCGTTTGTTTCAAGCAAATGGAATTGAGAACATAGTGCTAAGACACTCTGTTCCTATTACGACATATCCGTTCCCCATTTTCTAGACATTGGGTTTTGAAGACACTAGGTCTTGAATGGATCATCTCGACCTCACGCTTTGCCTTGTTACCAGAGCGAGGAAATGAAAATATTTGATTATCTCGAATGGGAATCGAACCTAAAACCTGTCACGTTCTCCATAAATAAGAAAAATTTTAAAAAATATATCAATGTATGTTGAAATTCTCTTCAAATAAGTTTATTTGTTAGAAACTTTCAACGATTTTTCAAGTTATGCTGTCATCGCGACTGCAAATCTTTAAGAGAATGTATCTACTAGAAGGCGGTCTCACCTCCTGACCTTGAGAAGTCGTAGTTTGTCGTTCTTATCCTCCCACCCATTCCCTCATTCCTAGTCCCCCCATCCCCATTCCAATATCTTAAGACTTGTCTCCTGAATTACGCTCAGAATACTATTTTCGTTACAAACATAAAACGTAGTACCTATATTTTTATTTTAAAACTGGTTTATACTCATAAAATCTTCTTATAAACTAAACAAAACAAGAAACACAAATGAAGAATGTCAAAAAGGTGGCGAGGCTTAATAAAATTATTAAATGCTACGTCAAGAGGCGGTTAGCAGACAAAGTTTGTAAGAAAAAAATGACAACGATCCCAAACGGAGAACTTGAAGACATTCGAACGACGTAATTAATTACTATTAAAATGAAACCCAGTCCGAGATTACTCTGACTTATTTATAGCTGAGCATGATTTTTAAGGATTTATTGTTTTTTTTCCCTCTGGAAAGAGAATCTATAATCAATCATACATGTTTAAATATTCTTAAGTAGGTATTTAAGGTTGAAATGGAGGCATTATTTGTTTTTTTCTAATCCTCCGGCGTCTTCGAGGTAGGTATAATTAGAGATATGTGAAGCGAATTCTGTACAATTGACCATACTTCGGTGATTCTATTAGATGATTAAAAAAACAGATTATTTTGTCAATTCGTATGTATATATAATTGGAATTTAGCGTTAACACACTTCCATTCCCCGTAGCCAACTTTACGCCGAATACAAGCGGCAATTCTTGTTGAGTGGCGGAACTTAACGCTGCGCTTTGCCTCCTTACTTGAGCGAAGAAATAAAAATATTAAATATTTCATTTTCCTTGAATAGAAATCCAACCCGTAACCTTTCGCCCATGCGCCACAACAAGCTACTAGTAATAAGTATATGTTTTTTAGAAATTCTGCATTAAGAAATCTAAGAGCATCTTGAATTTTCTACAGGTTTTGTAAATGATTTATGAGTTTATGACATGGTGGCATTTCTCAAAAATGTTTTAATATTATAGTACATCTGAAAAACAAAAAAACTTAAAACTGTATTTTTTTTAAACTATTTAAATGATACGAGTGTGCAGTTTAAATTAAAGGAAAACACGTTTAGCAATTATACCTACAACGTAAAGTCAATTTTGAAGATACAATAAGCTTTATGTAAATTGGAGCTCAAAACTTTAAAGTTATTTATGTATGTGGTCAGGGACAAGATATTCCAGATAATTTGTCAGTCTGGTGGTGTGTCCATATATTTCGGATAGATTAATATCTGTGAGTATAACATTTATGTGAACAGGACAAATCCTTTACAAATGGAAACTCTACAAAAAATATATTTTTTTATATTAATGATAAATTTGTAAAACACATTGGAATCGTTTTGTTTTGCTAATAATTTTAAGATTAAATAGTGAAAAAAATCAATGTTAAAGTAATTTTCAAATATGTTCTGCATCAATTGGGAGTACGGGGGGTCTAACTCTAGGCACAGATGTAGATTCCTTCCGACATAGTTCCTAGGCAGGCCTGCTACGTGGCTAAACCATCTCAGGCTATGCTCTTTGGGCTTATCCTCTAATCAAATAAATTTACTAATAGTAAAACTAATATAATTTTTACTTAAAAACTAAAATATTAAAAAAAGCTATTGTAATGAATAAACTAAGCTAAAACTTCTTCCATACGTCATCATACAAATAATCCTGCCAAATCGTAAAGTATAAAATAATGTGCATTATTTAGTTACGTTCCGTATATGTTAAATTAACGTTCATTTTCAACGGATAAACGTACGAACGACCATTAAGATGATTTATTAGCACATTTCTCTCAAACGCTTCAAAACGTGCAACAAAAACATCGTTTAACGAAACGCGTATAATAGCGGTACTTACGGAGGCAAATAGAAAAGATTCAAAGTAAAACTTGGGATTTTCCACGTTATTTAATATATGGAAAAAAACCTATTTTGTATAATTGCATCAGGCAAAATTGTTTTGCATTTGAAAACGCTAAGAATTACATAGATATAGATATACAGACGTAGGTATATAGAAACATAGTAAACTTAAAATGTAGCATACTAAACTTAACATAGTAAACTTAAAACTAGAGATATATAATGACAAAATATCAGATTCAAGTATCAAAAAAGGCAAATGTTTATATAATAATGTCATCGAATCATATATTCACATAATATAGATGTCACATCATCATCTAATACACAGAATGGCAGGTACTAGCGAGGATGTCACCGTGAGAATAAAGGAGAAGAAGAAGGTGAAGGAGAAGAAGAAGGTGAAGGAGAAGAAGAAGGTGAAGGTGAAGAGAAGGTGCTCCGCTGGCTCAGCAGCGTGAAGCTAAGTTACGTTAAGTTATTGAGACACTCTTTTTCAAACTTTCCACCAAATTCTTGAGGCCTTGCAAATGTAACAAATTAATATTGTATTTTTTTTATTTAGAAAATATACAATAAATATAGTTATATAATGTCAAAACATTAAAATGGGTGGTGCAATTTTTGAACTTCAAAGCCCCGATCTAAAAAAGCAAGGTGATTTGTGAATGTGATAAAGCTGACACTGTATCAGCGATAAAACATCCACATCGCACTTATTTAGAGCTTAATTAGCACTTTGTTAACGACCTCTATATATAGACTGAAGCTGTTAAGCTCACAAGGTTAAATTTTCAGAATTTGTTTGAAAATGTTTGCACTAACGTCTAACACTACTAATATAACATTTATATGTAGTATTAGTAATACTAATATATGTTTTTCTTAGTTATATATTATTGAGGCCGTCGTGGCGCCGGGACACAAGTGTGCGACTGTAAACGCGGTTGTGAGTTAGATTCACAAACGGGGAATGAAAAATTTTATATTTTCATTTCCTCGCTTTAGTCACGAAGCAATCGCGGCGTTAAGTTCTGCCACTTCAATTAACACTTAAGTAGCATATTGTTTCAAGATTTTAGCAGAAAATAGGAAACGAAGTGTCTCAACACTAAGTTCGCAGGTTCGGTTTACCTATTCTGTGCTATGTGCAGGCTACAGTGTGAAGCCTAAAAAAATAAAAATATATTAAAAGTCTTAAAATTATATCGTAAAAACGATTAAGAATTTTATTATTAAAAAGTTATTATTATTATTTTATTATTAAAAAGTTATTGTCATTATACGTTAAGTGTCCTTTAAAGAATAAGATTAGCTACGATTACATAGTAAGCTCTTAAACTTTACTTAATTTAGAAGATTTACTTTGTTTTGACAATATAAATATCAAATCTATATTTAATTTAATAGCTAGATCCTAAATTATCTCATCTAAAAATAATGTAGATAACATAATTTGGAACTTGTCTTACTTGGCTATAGAGTATTCATTAAAAAGATACCCAAGAAAGAGTTAAATATGAGGAAAAAAATATTAATTTTATTAAGCATAATTATGTATAATTTAGTCAATTTAGTAAGCAAAATTTGATATATCAACTTATTTAGCATAGAAATATATAAATAGTTAAATAATTTCTATACCCTGATTTGTAAATCAGACACTAGGGCGAAGAAATGGAATTATAAATTTAAGTAACCATTTCATCTCCTCGAGTGGGGATCGAACCCACAACCAGTAGGTTTTACAATTACACTTTGTGCCGCTGCGCCACGACTGGCTTCAACTATAATATGTAAATTTATGTAAAAGAACATCTTCACTTTCCATAGTGCTAAGCAGTGAGTACTAACTACAGTTGAAACCAAGTAAAATTTACTGGAATTCCGTTTCACATGTTGCTGGCTGTGTACTACAAATGTATTCAACGTTGTATCCTTTGAAGTATTGTTTTTGTTTATGCATAGCTGTCTCACGACCGCGAGCGTGTCTCCGTTTTGTAAACTCCTTAGACGGTGCACTTGGTAGTACTGAAATTCGTGTTAGTTACTTCTTTGACTTTTAAACTTTCGTTTGATGAATAAGAAAATGGGTTTTGTTGATAAATTTCAAGTTTGTTTTTTGTATTATGTTTTACTATATCTAGATTTTTATATTTAGCATTTACCTAAAAGTAGAGATCTATCGCATATAAAGATTAATTGACATATTATCATTATATTTATTACTTTGTATTTAGTAAAAAATACGCCAAACAGATTCTAACCAATATAATAAAAATCTTATATTCCAACGTTACCTTTATAATATTAAATTTTCAATGCAAGACAAAAGCGTAAACGTCCAAAACAAACCCTGTAACTTATCATAATAAACAGTTAGGTGTATATGGGGCATCAGAATTATACAGGTAGAAGAAAATCGTGAATCACTTTTACACATTATAGATACTTCAAGCGGTGTGCACGTACATACATACATACAAACAGAATATCATTTCTTTAATTTCCAATGCTAACTGCACGGCAAGTCCCCACTGGCAGGCGTTACGTCTGGTATTACAATAGCCTCTAGGTATAAAGCGACAGTATAAAAAAGATTGACTCCACGGTTGTGTCGATGTTCAGAATGTACTATGTGTTTTTTGTATGGTAAGAGGCTTGCATGCTCGTGGCCACGTGACTTCGCGTTGGGCTGTAGCTAATATTCTGCATCGATAAGTTTTCATTTTAGCGTCACTTGAAGATCTTTTTCTGATGTTTATCTATATCAACTATATTCTACAGATCAAATATGAAAAATGAGGCCAGTCGTGGCGCAGCAGCACGAGATGTGACTGCAAAACCGACTGGTTGTGGGTTCGATCCCCACTCGAAGAGATGAAATATTTACTTAAATTTATATTTCCATTTCTTCGCTCTGGTGTCGACGCTAAGCGCGGCGTTGAGTTCTGCCACTCAACACGCAATGCCTCTAGAATTTGGCAGAAAGTGGGGAATGGAGTGTCTTAACACTAGGTTCATTCTGTCTACCCTGCTGTACGCGGGATACAGCGTGAATCTAAAAAAAAAATGAAAAATAATAATATATACTTAATTGAATTTTCATAAGACAACATTGTAATTATAATACTGATGTCTTCATATAAAAGTATAAAGATAACGTTAATATTAATTTTATTATACAAGATATTTTACTTTACTACTGTAATGACTAAAATAATATTTTTCATTTTCATTTTCAAATTCAATTATTTGATAAGGAAAATAGTCGGTAACGTATCAAAATTTTCTCATTTGAAAGTTTTGATGGTATATTAATTAGAGATACCCGAAACGACTATCACTAAAAAAGGCTGAAAGTGGGAAAAAAATCACATTTTTTAACATTTTCTACTCATGATGTATTTAGTTAGCTCTATAATTATTTAAAAATATATAATTATTAATTAAAGTAAAATATTTCGTAATATTACATTACAACGTTCCAGTCTCAATCCAAACAGCCAGTGGCCGTGCACAGATCGCGGCGTTGCATAGTAGATTATGCTAAGCGCCAGACCGCATTACAATTGAACTTAAATATTAGCAGAAAGTGCCGTTTTCTTTTCTTAGTATCATAAAATTTGTCCTTACACTTTTCTTGTATAATTTGAAAGTTTGATATTTGAGGTAACCATAGAGATTTAAAAATGAAAATCAGCTTAACGCTGTATCCCGTACACTGCAGGGTGTGGTAACTAGTGTTAAGACATTCTGTTCCTCATTTTCCGCAGAATTCTGGAGGCCTCAACATCAGAGTTACTCTACTTACTTATATCCCTGCGCCACGACTGGCCTCAATCTAAAATTCCATTTAATGTGAAATCTTAAAGTTATCGCCGATATGGCAGAAGTTTATAAGTGCTGTAAAGAAAGGTACGAGTTAAACTCTCGCATGTACAGTCGTATGCATAATATTCAAAATGCGAATGCGTGTGTCATATAGAAATTAGCACTTAGTATCGCGCTTTACTGTACTTTAGCGTTGTGATCGGACTCATAGAATTGAAGTGCGATGTGAAAAGAACAGGTAAGTTAGTGAAAACCCAAAAAGTCCTTGTCGGGCTATATTAAGTTTACAACAGTTTTACGCTTTATCCTGGATAGGCAGAGAGAGCCTGGTGTTAAGACAAGTCGTTCTCCGCTTTTTGCCTAAATTCGATACTCCATGCTGATTAATTGAATGCCACGATTTTACTACAGCAAAGAAATCGGACGTGTTTTTATAGTTTTATACTACTCTACTGCACCGCGATGACCATTGATTTATTAGGCAAACATATTTTTTATATAAGCTAATTGCTTTTAGATTTCCAAACTATAAATCTATTGAACTAAAAAAATAAAGGTCGTCGTGGCGGAGTGATACAAAAGTGTGACTGTAATGCGATGGTTGTGGGTTCAATCCCGACTCGATGGAATGAATCATTATTTATCTCTACTTCAATACCTTACTCTCTCTATTTCAATACCTTGAAAAATTCGGTGGAAGGTCTTAACACTAGGTTCCTTCTGCCTACCCTGCCTCTGTGGCATTCGGCGCGAAGCTGATTTAATTTGATTTTTAAAAAATTATAAATTAAAATTATAATTTTTCAATGTATCCCGCACACAGCAGAGTACGCAAAGGGAACATAGTGATAAGATACTCCGTTCCCCACTTTCCGCCGAATTTTTCGATGCATTGCGCGTTGAGTGGCGTAATTCAAAGTCGGGCTTTTGCCTTGGTGCCAGAGCGAAGTAATAAAATTATTAAGAAAATATATTATAAATATAACAAAAAATACAGGTTTCGTATAATAAATAATAGTGATGTGACTGATTCCAGCGCTTAAAATAAACAATACGTCTACCGGGTCGTCATTCTTTCTTATCATTAATCGCACCACCTTTGTTTCACATAACTCCATTGCCAGAAATATTAATGATTTTAATTACAAAGACTTTTGCGCGTACTTCGAATAATAAATAAAAGAATAACGTTATAAATAATTTAACATAATGATAGGATGCAGATGCAACGTCTGTAGTTGATGTATGTAGGTGTGTATACGGGTAGGTGTGTAAAATAATTGATCGATCCAGTAGTAGATATAGTAAATAAAATTCAAGAAATGTGAATTATGAAAAATTATTTAAAGTTAGACCGTTGTTTCTCGGTTCAGATTAATCAGAGGGAACCTAATGTTAAGACATTCTGTTGGCATGGAGACAGTGCCGTTCTCTCCCCTTTACACCAACATTACGTGGTGAGTGGCGGAACTCAACGCCGAGGTTTGCCGTGTAGGAAATGAAAATATAAAATATTTCATTACCTCAAATGGGAATTGAGCCTTTTACCCCTGCGACGGCCAAAATTTGTAGATAAAAAATCTTTAATAATGACGCTATTCATTCATTGAAAAGATTTTAAACCAGTGCAACGTGTTTTAATTACATGAAATGTTACATACCATACAGAACACGATACCAGATTTCTGTGTAAGTTTAGTATAAAAATTAACAGAATTATTATAAAATTAGCTAAATTGCCATTAATAATATAACTAAAATTTTTATTGTCACATCCTAAAAAAACTTAGTTCAATAACATCAAAAAAGAAATCCAAACAAAGGTTATTATTAATAATGAGAAACCGCATCCAAAAGGAAAATAAAAAGCCAGGGTAGATAGAACCCCATTGATTGACCTGAATGCTTTGTGGCGTCTAGGGCCCTCCAGCGAGCGAGCACCCTCAGCAGCGCCGTGACGTCAGCAGAACTGGCGGATTTTAAATTCGCACTCGTGCAATGTTACATGCAGATTGCAGATAGCGAACTAAGATACTTGTGTGAAGTTTAAAGTTAAAATTAAAATATTGTAGAAATCTATAATAGGTATATTTCTTTTTTATTTTTGTATGTTATTTTAACATTTACATTTGCTTATTCGTTTTTGTGTCTAAATCCCGCACACAGCAAGGTAGCCAGAGGGAACCTAGTGTTTAAGACACTTCGTTCCCCCGGATTTTGGAGGCATTGCGTGTTGAGTGGCAGAACTCAATGGCGCGCCTTGCCTCGACACTAGAGCGAAGAAATGGAAATATAAATATAAGTAAATATTTTATCGAGTGGGGATCGAACCCACAACCAGTCGGTTTTACAGTCACACTTTGTGCCGCTGCGCCACGACTGGCTTCACTTCGCCTCTCTCCCCTATTCTTATATATCTGAAAAACCTATACTTTATCATCTTCTCTAACCAATGACCTACTATCATGTATGTGTTGCAAAAACTCTAATTTTAATTTTAGAACTATATTATCCCTGTATATACTTGTTATTATTTTTAAACTGTCGTGGTACAGTGGCACAGCATATGATGCAACGCAATGGTTGCGTGTTTGATTTCCGATTCAGAGTATGAATTATTTTTATTTTCTTATTTTAGTAACAAGAAAAAGCACGGAGTTTAGTTCCGCTATTCAACACGCAAAATTTCTCGAAAATTGGACTAAAAATGGGTAACGGAGTAGTCTTAGTACACCAATTGCCTACCCTACTGATACAGATACAGCGTGAAGCAAAAAATAAATCTACGTATTTATATTAATTTGGAATATTGCCATAAATATATAATACGAAATATTATCATAACAAATATATTGAGCAACATCATCCTATACACTTTATTATATTACACGGTAGGCCAAGACACTCCGTTCTTCTCTTACCGCCTATCATAAAGACATCACAAGGCTTAAAAGTAGAATAAAAAATAATTAGACTTTATAAAGTGCGAATGGCGGAACTCAACGCCGCCAACACCGATATAGAAGAAGCATTTTAGAACTGCTAACAAAACCAAGTTATAAGTCATAACAAATAAAACATCCATACAAAACAAATTTTCGAGAGAGAAAGAGCCATATCTTATTACTAAATTTACTCTAATCAATGACCTCATACAACATAGGCCAAAGTGTAACGGCCTTTGAGGACGGTCAGGTACATTCGCAGACTACAGTGCGTGCATTTTGCGTCTGTCTGCGACCTTGAGGGCGTCTGTACCCTGGAACGATGCGCTGGGGTGCGATCGATACCCAAATAGGTACTCGAGGGGAGGGAGTGCTTGTATTATAAAAGTTAAGTTTTTTTGTGAAAAAAGTTATTTTGAGTACGGTTTGATTAAAAAAATGTTGTGTTAATTTATTTATTTTTTAAAATGATAATTATAATATAAAATAAAAAGAGGTCAGTCGTGCTGCAGGAGGACAAGCGTTGTGGGATTGATTTCTGTTAAGGAAAATTCATTTATCAATATTTTAATTTCTTCGCTCTGGTAATAAGGTAGTGCGGCGTTAAGTTCTGCCACTCAACACGCAATGCCTCGAAAATTCGGCGGAAAAACTAAACTAAACTAAACTAAAAAACTAGTTTAGTTTTAGTTTTCTACGAAGCCTTAAAACTCAAAGATATGATCTAAACTAGTAATGTAAAATATTATAAACCACGCGTTACTAGCCATTCTGCTCGTGTACTAATAATGTTATTAACACAATAAATACTACTACACGTACAACTATTAATAGACTATATAAATTTCATATTGAAAAGATAAAATTTTGTATTGAGATCACACAGTTTTGTGTCTTCATATTCAACCACAAAAGACATTTCTTCGACAGTAATTTATAGTCTTCAAACGATTTCAAAGTAAAATTATAAAAAAATAATATTGTAGAAAACGATATTATTAGCCAAAATATAACGTACAGCGAGGCTCGGAGCCAAGATATCGATATACCTAGTTTCATTCAACTGTCACTTTTGACATTTGAGTGACGGTGGGAAATCGAATGTGAATTACACGTGTTTTATGTAAATAATATTTTTAATTTTCTTATGACGGCAACGAAATTATTTCTGCATTAAATTTAACGTTGAGGAACATGTGGAAATATTTTATAATAATAATATTATGGTTTTTCGTCAAAATCATAATTACAATTAGTGTGGAATTTAGTTTTGATATATTCAATGTTCTAAGCTTCACGCTGTATCCCGCACACAGCAGGGTAGGCACAGAGAACCTAGTGTTAAGACACTCCGTTCTCCACTTATCACCGAGTTCTGAAGGTATTGCGTGTTGAGTGGCGCAACTCAACACCGCGCTTTGCCTCGACATCAGAGCGAAGAAATCAAAATATAAATGTAATTGAGGCCAGTCGTAGCGCAGGGACACAAAGCGTGACGGTAAAATCGACTGATTGTGGGTTCGATACCCACTCGAGGAAATAAAATATTTATTTACATTTATATTTTCATTTCTTCGCTCTGGCATTGAGTTAATATAAATTATTTAATATTCAAACGATCGTTGAGTTAGAATAAATTTATCCTGCGAGCGATACAAGGTAAGAGAGACAAGGAAAATTGAGAAATTAAAAACATTTTCATCTTCTTTTTTATAGACGAATAGTAACATCAAAAAAACTTTTAAAATCCACAAATCCAACTACAGTCCAAAAACATTATTAACAGTTAATTCGCCCTAATAGTAGTAAATGCTAGCTCTAAAACTGGATTTAGAAGCACCTGTTACAGTCCAGTGTCAGAGCGACCTCTAGTCGGGCAATGGACGCGTGACATTGCCACAGGACAGACTAGGCCTCACACCACTATGCCTCCACTGCACCCCGGCCTCCCTCGACGAAACGCTACTGCACGCAGAAAAAAATAGAGAAAGTTATTAATTTAATGTATATAAATTAATAGAAATAAGTTACATTATACAAATAAATGAAACATTTATGTATTGTGCAAGTATTTTTTTTTTCATCTTTATGCTCTATTACCTTATAGCAAAGTAGACGGGGAAATTGAAATAATAAATTACTTAAATAATTTGTAAATGTAATTAAGCTATTTAATAAATTTGGAACCTGTCGATCTATTGGTTTCATATTCAATATAATATCTTCCTTTTTTCAATTATTTAACTATAAACAAAACTGCACTACAAATGAAAAGGCATATAAAAGTTAAAATAATGTTTCAGAATCAAAATATGTATCAATCTCGGTAATTCCTATTGTGTGTGAAAACAAAAAAAAATGTATATAACAAAGGAAGTTCAGCACAATATCATATGTGCTCATAAAGCACGCAACGCTGTGTCCCGCCCATTGTAGCTCGTAATAATGCCATGATATTATTTTTATTCTTTTGATACATACGTATTTATTACGAGTTTTTTGTATGAAAGCTATTTTATTTAATCAAAAAAAAAACAAATCAAATCTTCACGCTGTATCCCGCACACAGCAGGATAGGTAGAGGGAACCTAGTGTTAAGACACTACGTTCCCCATTTTCCCCTGAATTCTCAGCGACAAAATAAGAATATACTTAAATATCTTACTTCATTTCCTCAAGTGGCGATCGAACCCACAACCAGTCCAGCTCTAAGCGCTTCATTTTATGCCCTGCGCCACGTCTGACCTCTATATATTATTTACTTCATTTAATGATAATGATAATATGCTTTTCTAGCATCGTTTGAATGATGATCGTGTTTTGTCGTAGGTAGTATGTTAATAATGGAGCCACTTGCAGAAGCAAGTAGAATAGAAAGTGTACTTGGAAATTATCTAAGTGGGAAATCTATTTGTTTTAAATCGATTGATTGAGTTTGTTTTTTTTTTTATGTTCACTCTGTATCCCGCACATAGGAGAGTGGGTGGGATAACAGTGGGAACCTGTTGACACACTCCGTTCCCATTGAGACATTTCCTTCCTTGTTCGCTAGTTCGTTACCAGACCGCGAAAATTAAAATATTAAATATTTTATTTCCTCTAGCGGGAATCGAATTTACAACTTTTAAAAGCCACGACGGGCATTTAGTTTGAGTTTGTTTGTAGAAGAAGGTAATTCATTAATTATTGGCATCTTTATATTTTCATGTTGTAATATGTAGGTTGACGTTAAAAGACAAAAAGATAACAAATACTAGGATAAAATCGACACGTGCCTAAAAAATAATTATTTAATAATATATATTATGAAATATAAGTTAAATATAATAGAAAGTTAAATGAAACGGAAATTTTTACAGTGCATCGCCACGCTCCGCGTTCTGTGTGCAACCACGATTGCACTCAGGGGTGTATTTATGCATGAAGTAAGGTAGACTATAAGTGGTGGTAAATATTCGTGTTGGGAATTTTTGTTTTTAAATGTTTATCCCATTTTGAAAGGCGGTGAGTTCTAGTGACACTTTTTTCTATTTTCTGCGTCTGTTCTATAGTACGATGTAATTGTACATATAAAAAAATAAGTACTTGCATATACAGTTAGTTACATGTTGCCAAATGCTTGAAATATGATGATAACATTTTTTATAAATTAATATATATAAATAATGCAAATATATTAACGCGCAAAATTGTAACAACTTTTAGAGTTATATTTATATGTACTTTATTTATTTATATTTATTTTTTTAATATCGTACTATTATCAGAAATTCTGTTACCAGAAATATGCTTTAGTAGAGTTTTATCACCAAATCTGTTAAGTTCATTACCTATTTGAGCGCCATCTATTAATACATTATACATTTTTATCAAATGCTTTCAGCGCCATCTAGTAACGTCATTAAAAACTACGCTGTCGTTGCAAGTGAAGAAGAACGTAATAACTTAGAATATCGATAGTAGATGGCGTTGTATGCCATACATTGAATTTTGTTTTATATATTAAAAAATACAAGTATTTAATACAATAATATCGTTTAGTTAAATAAATCAAAATTAACCATTTATGTTTTATATGTATAAAATACATTTTTATATAAAAGAAAGATATGAGACATTTTAAAAAACTTACATCAACTGTTTTATATCCATTGTAATTTTTTTTTTAAGTTTAAGTAACTATAATTTAATAAGCCATATTACTACTATAAGTATACGTTAATAATACGTAACCTGTCAATATCAGTTATTTCAAATAAAATCTTAGTAAAAAATATTTGTATTTGTTTTCCTAATAAATTACCCACAAAGGAGTTAACTTACATTTCATAAATGACAAAGTAACGTAAGCACTAAAAATACGAACCAGTATAACATAAAATCCTTACATACAAGACATTATATTTTTAAGTTGTATATAATACATTTTTAAGTTGTTATCGGAAATTAAGCTTATAGATAAAATTATGACCTGTTATATTTGTAAAAGGCGATTTTTTGGAGTGGCGGAACTCAACGCCAGATTTTAACCTCGGCGCTAGAGCGAAGAAATGAAAATATTAATAAATAATCGACGATCGAACCCACAACCAGTCGCGTTCCAGTCACACCCTTGTACCGCTGCACCACGACATCCTCAATATTACTACAATTACAAATTAATATTTTCTAAATAACCTCATTTTCGGAATTTTCAAACATTATACCAATCCACATCAAGCACAGCCAAGTTAAAGTATAATACCTATAGTACAAGCGTCAATGACGTAACGGTCTCGTTTCGCAAACCGGCGAACTGGCGACTTCTGACGTTCCCAGCTTATGTAACACTTTCTTCTCAACCAACACTGGCCATTTAATTGCTGGATTTAAAAGCTTAGTATTAAAATTATCTCATTTAAGACATATGTTCTGATTAAATACTAAGATGCCGGTCGTGGCGCAGAGGCACAAAGTGTAACTGTAAAATCGACTGGTCGTGGGTTCGATCCCCACTCGAGGAAGTGAAATATTTATTTACATTTATATTTTCATTTTCTTCGCTCTGGTGTCGAGGCAATGCGCGGCGTTGAGTTCTGCCACTCAGCACGCAATGCCTCATGAATTCGGCGGAAAGTGGGGAACGGAGTGTCTTAACATTAGATTCCCTCTGCCTACCCTGCTGTGTGCGGGATATAGCGTGAAGCTGATTTAATTTTAAATACTAAGTTAGTAGATTGTGGAAATGAGAACTTAATAAATAAAGTTATTTAGCGAAAATTATATGCGGCTTGCTTCTTACATTAGCTTCTACATAGCAGCCTTTGTTTATTGGTTATTTAAAAGACAGTAGTGTATTTATTTATTTGGCGGGTTCAAACTGCCAAAGCCAGCGATATTTCAATCAGGATTACCAATATTTTCTAGACTAGATTTTGTGAAAAATATTTTTATTTATTTTGGATAAACGAGCCTTAGACATGGGGGTACAAATAGGGGGAGGCGAGTGGTAAGTACCTACTTCAGAATCTTGTGCCCACTCCAGAAATATTGAAAACATACAAAAAAAACATGAAACACTCACACGGACAGATCTGATCAAAGCTGAAATCAGGCAGTCTAGTAAATCTTTGTTCATCTTTACAAATCAAATATCCTGTGACAAAAGTTAAATCTAAAAATATATAACACATCATACATTACATTAATTCATACTCTATCAACTCTATATCGAAATCAATTAGGACCACTTTAGAAATTTTAGTATCTTGCTCACTTTAGGTCTCTACGAGAACGATCTATAACATAATAAGTACCTATACTCTATGTAAATAAAACAAAAGCACATTATATAACAAATATTAATGTAGTTACGTGTAAAATAGAAAGTCTCGGATTCGACTTAATTCGATATAAGAACAAAATGGAAACAATACGTTCAATACATCATATTCATAGATTAACACAAAAAGATTTACTTTTTAGTTCTCTTGCGTCTCCGCTGTAGGTTTATATTCATAGAATAATATCGGCATATCATTGTGATGTAATTTCATTAGACTGCCTACATGGTGTGCGATATATAACAATGGAACATAATCTCGAATGAACCTTTATATAACAGCGATACTAAAGAGCAACCTCCTGAATGGATCTTCGATGTTTATGATCGAGTTAGGTCTGTATCGGTTTCATTTATTAAGTTTAAGCCCAATAACAAACGGACAAGTTATAAATATTACTTACTGTATATATGTGTACTCTATCTCTGTCTGTCTCTGTGTATATGTGTACTGTGTGTATATGTATACTCTTAACGCGGCGTTGAGTTCTGCCACTCATCACGCACTGCCCCCAGAATTCGATAGAAAATGAGAAACGGAGTGTCTTAACACTAGGTTCCCTCTGCCTATCCTTCTGTGTGCGGGATACAGCGTAAAGCTGATTTATATATTCTTCAATATTAAATAGCATTAGTGTAACCTTCTGTTTGAAATTTAATAAATACTAGTGGCTGCTCGCAATTTTATTTGTTGGACTGCATGCCCCTTGTAAATTAACTTCCATATAACACCCTGTTGAGATTGAAATTTGCAGGAAGTGGCAGACAAGGAGAACCTAGTGTGAAGATTCTCGGTTCTCTGTCTTCATATAATTGAGCCGAGGTATATTCTTCTTCATCACAGATTTAGTTTTTTTTTTTAGACAATATAGGAAATGAAAATATTAAATATTTCATTTGTTCAAATAGGAATCGAACCCACACACAAGCGTGTGATCCCCATTCGCGAAAATGAGATAATTATTTACAGTTATATTTTCATTTCTTTGCTCTAGTGTCGAGGCAAGGAGCGGCGTTGAGTTTCGCTACTCAACACTCAATATCTTCAGAATTCGGAAGAAATGGGGAACGGAGTGTCTTTACACTAGGTTCCCTCTGACTGCTGCGTGCAGGGGATACAGCGGGACGCTGATTTGCGTTGGTATCACGTAATGTCCTTAAGACATAGTATAGTGTTTTGAATTCTGATTCTTATTACTTAAAATTATAAAGCACTGACATATATATGTTTATTCCGAGAATTATTGTAATAACCATTAATTGTATAAGAAAGTTGTTGTTTCTTAAGGAAAGTCATTTGTCATTTGTTCTTAATTTTTAGTTGTACAATGAGAATGCCGCCTTCTATTGTTAATTAAGTTTCCCTAAGATCACCGTGTGTCGAGACCATCGTGGCGCACTGGGGCAATGTTCTACTACAGAGGTGAAGATTGTGGATTTGATCCCCTGTCGGAAGCAGGGGCGGACTGTGAGATTTGGGGGGCCTTTTAATTATTTAAATAATTAGAATCTAATAAAAAAAACTTAACTAATGCTGTATAGGTGTAGAAAAAGTGGACAGATTGTCACGAATAACAAATAAAAAGTTACTACAAAAAAAATTTATGACTAGGGTTATGTGTTAACTATTTATACTATTCTATTATGCAGGTGTAACTCGTTACTCGATCGACGGATCAAAGGCGTGGGTAGAAGACCTCAGTATCTATTTGTTTCACCGCCATTAATATACAACAATTTTCAATGGTTCCGCAGGTACTTGGGAATTCGTGACTTTTTTTCTAAATTGGATTCTTGAAGAAATTTGAAAAATACTACTACTACTAATAATTTTAAAATACTTGGTATTATAATATCAGTGTATATATATATAATTACATAGATCTAAAATATTTCATATCTTTTTAACATTTTTAAAGTGTTATTCCATACTTAGAAAACGTATAAAGATTTAAACGTAGCGGGACTCGAACAAGCGCCTCCGCGCCTCCTGGAAACCAACCTATGTATGATGTATATTTCACATCTGTTTGAAACTCGGGTAACCGGCATATTTTCTTATTTTTTTTTTTGTTTCACGCTGTATCCCGCACACTGCAGGGCAGGCAGAGGGAACCTAGTGTTAAGACACTGGAGGCATTGCGTGTTGATTGGCAGAACTTAATATGTTAAATAAATATGATATTGGAATAAATATATATGTATATATTTTAATAAATTATGCTATAATTCTTAATAATACGGCATATAAATAAATTCACGGACACACCTACCTACTTGCATAATGTAATTTAAAAAGTGAATGTAAGAAGCATGCCGCTTGATAAATTTGTTTAACAGAAATAATGGTACGCATCAAAATTAGTTCGTCGTTTTTGTTAACATCACTTCTCGAAGCAGTTTTACTAGCTCTATCCTCTGACTTCTCTGATAATTATAAAATACAGAAAGAATAGTTGTTTTTTTATTTTTTAACACTCTTATATTGGATCGATTATGACTATTTAAGAAACCAACCAAAAGAATTTGACCTACTTTTATATTAAATTGTAAAACTTCACAGTTTCTTATACATAGCTTGGATGACAAAAGAGTAATAGAGTATTCTCGAGCTGATCTGATGATGGAAAAGAAGCCTTAATACTGGAATACTCTAGAGGCTTCTAACAAACTACGAGTACTTGAATTTAGGTTCATATCATTTCATAGCATTAATCACACTCTATAACTGTTGTGACGAAAAAAAAGAAAGTTTCTTTTTAATTATACATTTTACTCCAGCTACTTTACGTGTTTTTTTTTTTGGTATTACCCACTGTCGTTTGCCTGTTATAAAAGCGTTTATTGGTTTCCTCAAACTCGTGACTCGAAATGATTTGTTTAATATTACTGATATAAGATATATTATTTTTGCGTATTATTTGAGGATATCCATATCTAATATTTGAGCAGGTTTAATTTTTTTATTTATATTTACTGCGAGTAAGTATGACACTGTGTTAATGACCGTGATCTATTAGTTAAGTAGATTGCATCTGTATTATTTTTATATTTTTTTATCAGCTTGCTGCGCCATGACTGGCCTCATGGTATTATTTTTATATGAATTATTTTTCTTTTCTTATCTCTTATGGTACAAGATTCATACAAGTTCATATTTATTTATCAATAAAAAAGTCAATTGTATACCTACATATATATTATATAAACACATTCTTA
Source organism: Heliconius erato x Heliconius himera (assembly GCA_013421005.1). Classification (NCBI taxonomy): domain Eukaryota; kingdom Metazoa; phylum Arthropoda; class Insecta; order Lepidoptera; family Nymphalidae; genus Heliconius; species Heliconius erato x Heliconius himera. The sequence continues at coordinate 998 of JAATLQ010035099.1, read as the reverse complement.
TTATATTATTATATACATATGTTTCTTATGCGGAATGCGGAATAGTTTCGTCAGTACATAATCATATGGAGCGGAAATATTTTATTTGATGTGCATTAAACACACCCCAAGATTACACGGTAAGATGCGGAAGATGCCGAATGACCAACTACAACTTTGTGAATGTTAATATTATGGTAATTTCATTTATATTTCAGTAATAAGACAAAATATTATAATATTTATATAAATATTTACAAAATTATATTATACAGATATATCTTGTGTATGTACTTTATCTACAATAAATAGATTTTTCACATTAGAATATGGATTTCGTAATTTTTATTTGCTAAATTATAATTTATATATGTAAAAATAAAAAATATATAGTAGACTAGAGGGCGCGCGCGGCTTCGCCCGCTTATTAGGAGTGAATTCTAAAAAAACCACGAAACACGTGTTCAATAAAATATTTTTAACAGTCTCAATTTAAATTTTTATAAAAATCGGCGGCAATTTAAAGATTTTTCCATATAAACTTTCAACCCCTTATTTGAACCCTTAGGTGAATTCTTAAAAACCATGGAACATGTGTTCAATGAAATATTTTTAAGAGTCTGAATTTCAAATTTTATAAAAATCGGTACAGATTAAAAAAAAATCCATACAAACTTTCAACCCCTTTTTTTTTTTTTTTTGTTATCGCTGGGAAATGCATTTACGCAGACCGCTCATACGGAAGGCCAGTGCCTCACGGATGAGCGGTACTGTGGGACTTACCGGTGAATCCGATCCTACCCACTAAAACCCAGCGGAAACCCTCTCCACCAAAATGAGACGCCGCAGGATCGCTCGCGCATACTACTGCGACGCCTCGGTGAAAGTCCCGCCTATTGCGGGCCACCGTCGCCTTCAGGATGCCCTGGGGTTTCTCCTAGGGCTCCTGCTCTGCCTCGATGACTTGCAGGAGGATCACCCTGACCCTCCCGCAGTAGCTCCTCTAGGATAAGGGGAGT
>JAATLQ010035098.1:0-26694 GCA_013421005.1 Heliconius erato x Heliconius himera | reverse complement strand
ATCGATATATTACGGAAACAACTAACTGTGCCGCAATCAACATAATCAACGGCCAAAAACTCGGATTAGACAAAAGGAACTCGGATTTGACAAAAGCAGACCATTCAAGATATTAAAGTCCACTTCACATTTTAAAAAGAAAAACTAACATTTTTAAAAATCAATTAAGAACAAAAAAGGCACGGACAACAAAAGTCTGTGGCGCAAAACAATTCAAGCATAAAAAAAAAAAAAAAAACCTATATACGCAAGCTGACAATATAATAAAGACGCTAACAACGTCCGAGTGCGTGGTCTGCCCAAAATACCCTTGACCAAAATAATTTAGCATGATACCATCTCAGAACGTGGCTTGTATAACTTTCTTGGGCTCCAGCTGTGAGCTCGGCCCTTTCCCCCTTCGACCACTGGCCACTCCACCAGCGCCCGAGCACTCATGCGATAAAATAATTACCCTTCCAAATCTGGAAACATGAATTCACAAATCGAATAAAACTATACGAAACCTCAATAAATGCTAGTTAACTGTAGATAAAATCTTAATATCTAATTAATTTATTTGGCTTGATTAATTTTCTTTTGTGAACCTTCATGGAAGTAAAATAAAAATGTTGTTATAAGTGTTCTCTTTGATTATATTTCGAGTTATTAGTATTACGGATGTATAGTGTAAAAAAATCGTTTCTTATTCTGAACTGGGGTAAATCAAAGCGCGGCGTTGGGTTCCACTTTTAACGCACAATGTTTCGAAATCGGTTTGAAACCGGAGATCGGAGTGTCTTGACACTAAATTCTCCCTGCCTAATAATAAAAGTGTAAAGTTTTAAAAAATATTTATGACCGTAGAATATCTTCACAGGTAAGTAAGAATACCAAAAATCAACATTTTACTAACTAAGGAAATACTAATCACTACTCTGGAGAAGTGGATATGACATAATACGATATCAATTTCTCCAGTGTTGGGAAGGACAGGGCAACTGAACACGTTGCTTGTGTATGCCTGTCATTATTAAACGGTTTGCGTGTCGACAGCCTCTTAAGGATCGTGCTACCCCCGCCCCTTACCATTACACCCCATTGTAAGGCCTAAATAAAATAATATAAAGTATGTTTATGCTAATAAGCCACCGATTAGATGGAAACGATTCAAGTGCTGAAACAACACGACTCATTTTAAATAAACAAGAAAATTAATAAGATTAAAAATATAAAGCCTTAATTAATTGGCCGCCGTCAAGATTTCTAGAACTTTATCACTGAGACCTGCCATGGATTGTTGTAATTTCAAATTTATTTGGGTCGATTGGGTTTTCGATTGTATATTAAATTTTAATTAGAGGATAAACTGATTTATAGTTAATTTTCGTTGACTATATTAATTATATGTAAAATAGCGGAATATTTATGTAATATTATATTAAGCAAATTATAATTATTAGTATCAGCTTCGCGCTGTATCCCGCACACAGCGGGGTAGGCACAGGGAAGCTAGTGCTAAGACACATTGTTCACCACTTTCCGTTGAATTCTGGAGGCATTGCGTGTTGAGTGGCGGAACTTAACGCCACGGATTGTCTAGACACCAGCGAAGCAGCGAAGCAGCGAAGAAATGGAATATTAATTTAAATTAATATTTCATCTCCTCAAATGGCGATCGAACCCACAACCAGTCGGTTTTACAGTCACACTTTGTGCCCATGCGGCACGACTGGCCTCTATGGATTATAACTATATTTAATTGAAAAGCACACTACTCATTTATACTAGTTATAAATTTTATACTCTTAAATTTTAATTACATAATGATATATTACTTGTTTCTCAATTTTACGCATATTTAATCTTTCACTGTATGACGTCATAGCTATACATATTAGACAAAGGTCTACAATAAAAAAAATGGTTTTAAATTTAATTTTTCACAAAAAAATCAATACAAAATTACAATCTCTCCTTCATACAACCAAAACGAAATACCTAGAAACATCACACAAACGCAAATCCGTGATACAAGGGTGCAGTCCCAGCGGCGCGCGTCGAAAAGCAATACCGACGCCCGACCCGCACCTGTTCTGTTCCACTGCAGTCTATTCTAATTTCATTCGCAATGAAACATTGTCACTTTATCGATACTATTAATCGTATTTCCAATTCTATACGATTCCGGCCGTAAAATGAGATAAACTTTGAATTATCTAATGTTACGTTTGTTAAAGCTTTTTTAAGTGGATATAAAAAGGTTTTAGTATATAATGATTGGTGGCCGTCGTGACGCAGGTGTACCAGCGTATGACTGTAACGTGACGGTTGCGAGTTCGATTCTCATTCTGGGGCATGAATTATTATTTAACAATAATTTCAATTCTTTGCTCTAGTACCAAGGCGTATAGCTCGGCGTTGAGTTCCGCCACCTCAACCCGCAATGCGTCAAAATTCGGTGAAAAGCGGTGAACGGATTGTCAAACACTAGGTGATTAACACTCGATTCCCACCCTGCAATATGCAGGATACAGCGTGAAGCTGATAAAAAGAAAAGATTGAAAACTACAAAATACTGTTCTTACTAAAAGTTATAAAAGATATCCGATATAAAAGTACTTATTGAAATAAACAATGGAAGCTGATATTGTACGTGCCTGCATTACTCCATTTCTAGTGTTTTCCATTTGAACTTTCTTTACAGCGTAACATTGTTTTTGACAGAAGTTCGTAGGAACTACAAACTAAGTAAGTATATTTAATCGTACTAAACATTTCATGTTTACGACTAGGATGCTAGTTTCTAACTTTACTGTAAATTTAACGTGCTGTATAACTTCTTTGTAAAAATGTAGGTGCTTCACTATTTGAAATTCTCAAAACAAACAGAATAGAATTCGAAAAACACACGTGTTTCCAACTGAAAACATCGTTAGCGTACATATAAATTTATACCACACTTCACTTCCACAAGAGAAACGATAAAAATAGAAAATGCGAAGAACGAGTCATGATTTTAATTTCTTTATTCAACATAAAATGCATAAAAGACAGTGATGGCTGGCTTCGTGAAAAATGTATTCTCGTATAGAGGCGTCGGGCGGAATAGGTGAACACATTGAAAAGTCTTCCGCGCGAGCTGGTCTTAGTCGTCAGACGAGATGGTGGTTTTTTTAACTTGTGTACGCCCCCATTGAGAACAGAGTAAGCGATAGTTAAATGTTTCTGTGTGGTGTTAATTAACTTCTCGTTTACAGGGTAACTGTAAATTAAAAAGTGTTTTGTATCAATTAGATTTAAGAACATATGGATTTCCTGATCGGTTTCCAGGAGGCGCGCGTTCGAGTCCCGCTGCGTTCAAATTTTTATACGTTTTCTAAATAAGTATTTTTCTTTCCTAAGTGTGGAATAACACTTTAAAAATGTTTAAAAATATTTAAAAAATAGTATTCTCTCTTACCAAACGATAATTCTTAGTAATTATCTTTGGGTAGCGGAAATTTGTAAAAATCTTCCTACAGAGATGCTAACAATATAAATAAGTTGTAACAAGCGTATAAAAACATATGGATTTAGTTTGAGTGAAAAGAAATATTGAATTATGTATATGGCTTTTCCTTTTATAACCTTAAATTCCCCTCATCAAATGGCATCAATAAAAAGATAAGACCGTTTATAGTTTTTATTGTTTCTCAAATTGCTTCCATACCATAGAAAATTAACCGACGTCATTCGCGTGTTTGCGAAAATGTAATATAAAAATACATATAAAACATAATATAAGAACAATTTGCTAAACTTCTTCATATTTGCTGGAATCACGTAGTTTTTACGATTTCTATTATAGTTTATTCGTTTGTTATTTGAGCGGTATTCTTTTCTAGGTAAATTACTATTGGTTGTAAAACCACTGGGTGTTTGGTGCGTGACTTGATCCCCTTTGGCCGCGTCCCTCACGTGTCCCATCCCGCCTTAATAATAGATAAGCATGAAATAATTACTTAAATACATCAAAGAAAACATATTTTCCAATTTTTTATGCAATAAAGAATATTCATTTCATTGACGCCAATAACGAGCTTTTGATATGTAATATTTTAAGTGATACGAAATTAATTAAATTTATAGCTGGAGATCGATGATATCACGGAACAACAGAAATATGGTTATATGTATTGGTTTTTATGAATTATACATATTTATTTATATACCCTGATTTTGCAACGAAGAAAGCAAATATTACTTTTTACAGCAGGCAGAGGAAACCTAATACGCTTCGTTCCCCACTTTCAGCCGAATTCTGGAGGCATTGCGTGTCGAAAGGCAAAACTAAACGCCCATTTATTCCGTTACCAGAGCGAAGAGATTAAAATGTTAAATATTTAATTTCCTCAAATGGGAATCGAACCCACAACTTGTCTTTTTAAAAGTTTAATTTAAATAAAATTCAATGTATATTTTGTAACTTTTAATATCATTTTTAACTCCTCTAGTAAATTATAATTGTAAATTTGGAATTTATTGCAAATTCATAGCAATATTTCGTTCTTTTCAGATCATGTGCGAGAATTCTCCTGCGGCACACTCTACTACAGGACTTTCTTTGTGGATTCCAAACGCGACGCGCTCTACGTCGGCGCTATGTAAGTTTTGTACTTCATATTTTTGCACATAAATAGTAAATTCCGCAATATTCAACATGACTCGAAAATGTGAAAATAAATATACTACTAGCTAGTGAGTAGTACGTAGGTTTATTTTTGTTATTTTTTTTTTATTTTTAGCTTCACGCTGTATCTCATATAACATGGTAGGCAGAATTAGCCTAGTGTTAAGACACAACTCTACTCACTCTTCGCCGAATTCTGGAGGCATTATGTGTTGAGTGGCGGAGCTTAACTCCGCGCTTTGCTTCGATACCAGAGCGAACAAATGAAAATATTAAATATTTAATTTCCCCGAGTGTGAATCGAACCCACAACCTATCGCGTTGACAGTCACACGCCTGGATTTTTGTTATTCAAGGTTATTTTACATAGAGAGGCCAGTCGTAGCGCAGGGCACAAAGTGTGACTGTAAAACCGACTGGTTGTGGGTTCGATCCCCACTCGAGGAGATAGAAATATATATTTAAGTTTATATTTCCATTTCTTCGCTCTGGTGTTGAGACAAAGCGCGGCGTTGAGTTCTGCCACTCAACACGCAATGCCTTCAGAATTCGGCAAAAAGTGGGGAACGAAGTGTCTTAAAACTAGGTTCCCTCTGCCTAAGGTAGGCTGTGTGAGGAATAAAGCGTGAAGCTGATTTATTTATTTTTTAAGGTTATTTTACTGAAGTAATAAAAGTGATAATTTGGTGCTATCATACATAGTTAGCTATTTAAACATGCCATCAGTAATAATAAAGCATCGCATTTTGTACTATAAAACGATTACAGATAATCGTTTGATTGTAAGTTTACGTAAGTAGTTTCTTCGAGGAAAGCGGTAATTTTGAGCTGTTTAAATAAAATTTCTTGCGTGATATGTTAGAAATAAGTTCCGATATTCAAATTACTTATTGTTAACTTAATGTCGTGTAATTTTTTTTAACAACAGCTGTGTTTTTAATTTTTTGTTTTCAGCTTCACGCTGTATCTCGCTTAGAGCAGGGTAGGCAGAGAGAACCTAGTATTAAGACACTCCGTTCCCCACCTTCCGCTCAATTTCAAGGCATTGCGTGTTGAGAAACGGAACTCAACACTGCGCTTTTGCCTTGATACCAGAGCGAATAAATGAAATTATTAATAAAATATTTTGATGAATAATGTGTGAATATTTTAATATTGTTTAAACAAAAATGCATATTCATTACGTACATTTTATAAAAGATCTACATTTTTGCAGGGACCGATTATACCGGCTTAACATGAAAAACATAAGCGCCTCACAATGTGACGTAAGTTATTACTTTTGAAGATATTTTCAACTTTTTTTATCCTATTTTCCTGTTAAATAATACAAGAATTTATTTGTTCACAGAGAGATTCTATAAATTTGGAGCCGAGTAACGTAGCTCAATGCGTCTCCAAAGGCAAATCAGAAGTAAGTAATTGCAGATCCACAGCAATATTTTCCTTTATGAAAAGAACAGCTTCACGCTGTATCCTGCACACAACAGGGTAGGCAGAGGGAACCTAGTGTTAGTACACTCCGTTCCCCACTTTCTGCCGTATTCTGGAGGCATTGCGTGTTGAGTGGCAGAACTCAACGTCGCGCTTTGCCTTGACACCAGAGCGTAAAAATGGAAATATAAATTTTAAGTAAATATTTCTTCTCCTTGATTGGGGATCGAACTCACAACCAATTGGTTTTACAGTCACACTTTATGCCCCTGCGAAACAACTCATGATTTATGATTATAATAATATAATAATTTGTTGCCACTGTGGCGCTGTGAGACAGTGTTTGACTATAAACGCAATGGTTGTGGGTTCGATCCCAACTCGCGAAATTAAAAAAATAGAGCGAGGAAAAGAAAATAATGTAAATATAATTTTGAATTATTTTAAATTCTCTGCTGCTGTAGACATAGTGCGGAGTTGAGTTTCTGAATGCGGGCAAAAGCGCGGCAGTAAAATAAAACAATAATAATAAATATTTTATTATATCTGTGCGTGTTCAGCATTTACCACTTTCCGCTCATTTTAAAGAGAGTTTCGTACGTTGCTGTAATTTCATATATTTCATTCATTTTAAATAAACATTTTTATTTTCAATATGGTATGGACATAATGAATCCACAACTAACGCCTTTTCAATCGAAAATTTTCATAATTTTGCACTTATGTACCGATCTAAAGCGTATAAAGAATAAATTTAAACTATTATAATTAAAAATTACGCTATTAAAATCGAGTAAAAACATTAAAAAAAATATTCAAAATCGAATTAAAACCTAAAATAATGCAAAATAACATCAAAAACTCTTAATACAAAATTTAAAAATGTACAATATAAAAAACAGCACTAAAATTAAATTTCAATTCCGAATAACTCAGAATCTCACAGCCGGGGAATAAAAGATAGCCGGATTTAGTTTCATGATAAATGTAGCGGGACTTCACCGGGAGGAGTTGCCATTATTGCCTCATTAAATCAATTGCAACTCCTTTGTTCAGTACTAAATTGCACACAACTAGCACTATTTCCATCAGGGATTAATCCCATTTTTAACTAAATGGCCGACGGCTGCTGGAATATTTCATCTTCATAGCGGGGAGCTCGAAGCCACCTCTCGCTATATTAAGGTCATTAATTTTGATTTACAATCGCTACGTAAAAGCAATATTTGTTTTAGTCCCCATCTCGTAAGATCGGGATTGTTTCGATTCGCCCCACGAACCACTAATTCGATAATGGCTAAGACGCGAACGATTTCTTCACTCGAGTGACTTTTCTATTTTTTTGGGGAACCCGCTGCGATTGTAATTGATATAACGAGTACGTTGTGCTGTGGAATTTATTTTATGTTTCACGAATGTGTTTATTTCTATGATTTCGTATGGAAAAAAATATTAAGAAGTCAATTAGATCTGAACTTAGTATGAAAGTCCATCACTTCGAAATGTTAGATCATTACAACAGTGTACAATTATATAGAAAATGGATATAACTAAAAATATATTTATTATTGATTATTGGATGAAAGCTTCACACTTTAGGCGTTTATTATTCATAACCATGCACAAACGAATTTAATAGGTATTTGTCAATTGTGATAGTGTCTGTACAGCGGCTAAACTAATTTTCATACAATTCGTTTTAAAGTGGAAATATCACTGGAAAAATCGATAGATATATATATGATGATTGCATATCTTCTATTCTACTGTGTCATAATACAGTTCTCAGTAAAATATTTTAAACCAACTCTTTAAAAAGAAAAAGATTTCAGCATTTCCTCAAACGTAGATATTATACTTAGACAAAAAGAAACATAAAAGAAAAGTAGTCAAGTACAAAAAAAAGCAATTTGGTATATGCTATAATAAACCTCTTACTGAGAACTAAAATAAATTTGTTTTATTAGTATTAGAAGAGGTCATAAAAGAGAAATATCCTGGCGTCTATCGCCCTGGTCACGGGAAGAGCGAGTACTCGTGAAGGCTATAATCAAAGTTTCTCACTATAGGCAAGTTTTCCTTTGTTTAAACACGGTGTCGTTACACGAAAAAGGCTGGAAAAACTCTCCAAGCGATTTCTATAAGACAGCCGCAGGGTCGAGTAGCCATGCCGTTTAAAGTTGATAGCTCTTATTGTTGCGTAGAATATATATATTTATTTTCCTTTTTTTCCTTACATATTTAATATACGAAGAGAGTGTAATAATAAGTTGCATATTGTATACTAGCGACACGCTTGCGAAGTTGCTAGCTTGAATATTATAAAGACTACATTGAAAACTAAAGTTTCAGCCAATTCAATACAACATTTATTTTGTGGTAATATTGTAGAACAAAATGATTTATGTTAATAATATGAATGGAATATTTACAGATTAAAATAAAATAAAGAATAAATGTAAATGAAAGTTTGTAGACAAACCGACAAGCAGATAAAAAATTTAAAAATATATTTTTTTGATTCTATTATATTGCTCAATAGTAGATTTTCTTATAAACCTTCTATGTACAAACAGCGATCAGTTATAATTTTATTGTATGTACAGAAGTAGCGGTAGATCTTCTTTTGTTCTGTGTCTTAAACTGTATTGGAAAATATTGTAAAAATAAAGATTTCTCCAAAAAACATTTGAATGTATGAAAAATTAGACAATGTATAAAAAAAAAGTCAATAATAATCGAGAGACTTTCCATATTCTTCAATACACATAATTAACATTTGCTATATTTCAATAAAAATAATCAAACCTATTCTTCAAATTAGAATATTTTTTAAATTATTAGAGAAGAGAAGACAAAAGTTCTCACTTTGCATTGTTAATGGAAGCTTCGTCGATCTGCACAAAAGAGATATTAGGAATTTGGCAAAAAAAAAACGACTTCCCGTCCTCACTGAGACCATTTGTTGAAAAAATGCGAGAAAACGTAAAGCCGGTCGTAAATCTACTTACGTACAAAGTGGCGAATAATTAACAAAATGGACCAATCGAAAGCATTAGTTCCGACGAAGTTATGCGAGAGCCGGCGCTAAGTGCCGTTAAAAGAAACTTAGACGTGAGCTTGATTGTTCTCCTGCTTAATTCTGATTGTTTCTGTTCCCGTCAGTACAGCGGGTAGAACGATCTAAGTATATTAATCCGATAATTGCTTTGGAACAATCTCTAGAAAAGTTGCGGATGCGAGCTGGACGTGTGTTTTCGATAGGTAACATAAATTCCTCTAATTATTTTTTTGTGCGTCTATAGCGATCTACACGATGTGGATTGACATCCCGGATTCGATCTGGATCTCTAATCATAAAGTAAATAAATATATTTAGTAATATGAAATAATCAAAATATTTTTGTTATATATGTAAAACAGAAAAAAAATATACCAAATGAACTATATAGCAGTATTAAAAATAAGAAAAACATCTACAACGTGATAACACTTAAATCAAGCAATGCGACATCCCAGCCGGACAAAAAGCATTTGTGATATTCCTCTCCGTCCGTGTATTTCGCAAATTTCAAAATCTGACAGAATACCCGGACAATAGTCGCTCCCGGACGGCTCTCCTCGTGACGTAGAGAAAATTAGTTTCAGTCTCGCATCCCGCCGCGGCCGCCACAGACCCGGCTATACCCGCAACTTGGTATATTGCTTTTGAAAATATAACGAAACAACTGACGATTCGCAGATGATATTTTGTTTATTTTATACATTCACATCCATTTCATTCGGTTTGAACTGGTTAAATAATTGTTTTCCATGCATTACTTATTGCCCGTTCAAAGATGGCGACCGCACGTTTATTATTTGGCGGGAAACACGTCAACTATATGAGTTTTTAATCTAACAAATATAGTATTGTATCACAGTAAAATTAGTTAAAAATGGTGTCCATTGATTACGAAACCTAATAAACACAAACACGGTGCAATCGTTCGTGGTTCGTTTTATTCACTAAAGCGGTCATCCCATACTCCTGTCGTACGGAATATTAATGTACGTTCAATATTTATGTTGGACGCAAATTTGCATAATCACTGCCAGCGGACACTCACCCACACCCACCAACACTCACCAACACTCGCCAACACTCACCAACACTCGCCAACACTCGCCCGAATTACTATTATTTCGATAAAATTTTCGATGCACTCAATATGTATTCCTTCATTGTAGACTGCAGCTCATTTATTTATCGTATCGGCTAACCAATTATCCGTATTGCGCCAATTTTGATTGAAATGTAAGAGAATGAGTGAATTTACTGTAGTAATTAGGCTTGATTCTGATTTATGCATTCAACTTCAATGGCCCTTCAACTAAATGGACTGCGATAAAGCTGTAAACTCTATAAATATTCCACAACATTTTTTCTTTCTAATTCAACATCGTAGTAGTATGATATTTTTCATGTATATAGTAATACAAGAATATTAGAAACCAAACGATTAGACTTTAAGCACATCCATATACATATATTAAAATATATAATAGAATACCTAATATATAAAATAAAATTAATAACAATCTTTTTATTTATCTATTATAAAAGATACTTACCTTAACTTAAAAGAATATGTATTATGTTTATATTAACAATATATACTGTTTCAGCACTTCGACTGTCGGAACCACGTCAGGGTGATCCAGCCGATGGGCGATGGATCCCGGCTCTACGTGTGCGGCACCAACGCGCACAGCCCTAAAGACTGGGTGCTTTATGTGAGTATTAATTGCTGTAGAAGCTTGCATTGATCATTCTAATACCAATATGAGCTAGATATTATGTATTATTAGAGTACATGGGTTATTTAAATCTTACTTGTCTATAGCGATATTTAAATTGGGGTAATTGAATTAATTTGCCAGTTTCACGCTGTTTCCCGCAGGCAGCAGGGTAGAAAGGGGGAAACTAGTGTTAAGGACGGAGTGTCCGTTCCCGTGATTGTAATTATAATTTAAAAAAAATAACTTTAAAGAGCTCACTTATGTTTTCTTAATAATCGACAAACATTATATTATAAACTAGCGGCTCGCCAGCGGCTTCGCCCGCTTAAAGTAGGATGATACCTACATTGGTGATGATACCTACATGATAATTGATTTAATAAGCAGAATTGATTGACAACTAAAATGACTTCTAATATGATTTTTATTACTTTAATCAGTAATATTCTAATATGATATTGTTACGACATTATCGTAATTTCATCGGACTAAAAAATACGACCAATGTTGATATTTGATTTATAAAATATACATAAGGCCCTCTGCCTTAGGCCTAACTGGACTAACCTAGTGTTAAGACACTCCGTTCTCCACGTATAATATATATAGGTATGAAATAAAACACTGATTGTACTTTATATACAATAATGAATCCTGTACTGTCGTCAACGTTAAAAGATGTCGTTATATAAAATCAATTAACGAAAAACATGTCTCCATATTTACTGTGTGTTAAATTTCAATATAAAAGACATTCTATAAATGCTTTTAAACCCTTTTGAACTGATTATTCGAGCGAATTAACTTAATTTATCTGAAAAATTCCGATTTAATTGCACAAGTACGAAAACACGTGTGAAATTGGCAACTGGAATGTTTCTGCGTTAATAAAAAGATTTTTTCGTACATTAACTAATAGTTGCCCATACAGCCAGATATCTTGGCAGTTCAGTATAAGGGGTTATTATTATCTTTGGAGCCACCACAAGAGATTCCTACACGAGGCTTGGCCGGGCGCCAGCGACGCAACAGTTCCCAGGACCACCGCACATGTGCTCCACGTTCATAAATAAACTTCCTTTTATTGCACGTTTTTACACGGCTCACACTTAAGCTCCCATTTCTCTTGCAAATGCATCCGCATGGCGCAGTGGCTTCGCACCGGCAACCGCGGCAAATTTTACGGGTACTGACTTCAAATGACGCCGTAAGATGAGAGAAGAATTTTCCCTCGTTGAAATTTCTAACCGAACGAGTCCGTAAAGCCGGCGTCCAATGACAATTTTAGATGCATACGTAACGTGTTTCCTGTAAACATTTTTAACTGAAAATTTCCATTTCATATAGTATTTTGAGATCTGTGGTGGCACTAGCGTGTGACTGTAAACGGGGTGGGTCGGGAGTTAGATTTTTACTTGAGGAAATGAAATATTTAATATTTTGATTTCTTCTCTCTACTGTCGAAGCAAAGCGCGGTGTTGAGTTCTGCACTTCAAAATGCAATGCCTCCAGAATTCGCAGAAAGAGGAGAGCGGATTGTCTTAACACTAGGCTAGGCTGCTTATTCTGCTACATGCGGATTGCAGCGTGAAACTAAAAAAGAAGAAAAAAAAGAAAATATAAAATAATGTTTAAATAAAATAATATTTACGTGAACATTTTAAATATATTAACACCACTTGACCACCTCAGCCGGGTCGGAGTGCGCGGCGTAAACTCTAGATGTTTTTATGAAATTATTTTTTTAAAGTCGTAAAAAAGGCTTCCACAATAGGTATCGAAAGCAGGCCGCAATAAATTTGGTGTACTCTGTTCACTTTTCACTTTCCCTGCTCTTGACTTTCATATAATTTTATGATGTATCGGCGGTCGTTTTGACCCTTCACATGTTTTATCGCGTTTCAGGCCGAGTGGATGGCGGTTTTTATGACAATTTTGCAAATTTTCACTTTAAATATATGAATACGATAATAGAATGTTATCAACCGAAATGCATCCATTTTGTTATATCTCCCCCTTCGCCGTTCACACAATGGTAACAAAAAATTGTAAATGTTACCGGCGGAACATTAGTGATACCTATAGTTATAACACGCTGCTGATACACGCGTTAGCCCTCAAAATATGTGAAAAGAAAATGTTATCTTAAATTTTTAACTTTTCATAAAATCAATATAATAATCAATATATTATATCATATAATAAAAGCATTTATTTAATAACTAGATACGTTATTTATTAGTCTACTATAATATTAGTAACTGTTTAAAGCGATAAATCCTATTAAACGTCGAAAACCCCACGCGGGCGGTTGAAAATTGAAAATATATTAGGTTTGCGGGGTAGGAATCTTTGAATGCGAACATTGATACCCGCCCGGCCATTGTACAGGTTAGCTTGTTTACAGAGATATTTCTACTGGCCATCCAATTTTACTTTATATATTTTGGTAATTGAATAGTTATACTAGCGGCCCACGCGCGGCTTCGTCCGCTTGTACTTATAGTTATATTATAAAAAAAATGTTTACAAAACAATTGTGTTGTTATATAGATATTTATAGTGTATTCAATAGTTTTTGCGTGAAAGTGGAAAAAACATCCATTCTCACAAAGATTCACATTTATATCTATAAATAAAAAAAAAAAAAAAATGTATTTCTACCAAAACAATAACATATACATTGGATTTTGCTTTTCCATTTCATAAACAATTTAATTTTTAATTTAGCGTCCAAATCGTGAAATATTTAATCTGTGCTCGCTCAGATGACATATTAGAAACAAGAACATAAAAATATTGCAATATAATCTGTGGTTTGAGTAATGCGTTCACTCCCTCGCGAGGGTAAGGGCGCGTCAGTTTCAAAAATTGAGTGAAATCACATGTACGCGATTGATAGGGCAGTGATTGTACGCACTGGCTACAGCCAGCCATGCATGCAGGTTTATAGGTCTGGTAGCTGCAGAGAGATATTATACATTAACTAGAAACTTCCTTTCTATTTACAAATATCTATCTTAAAAGATTATCTATAGTATCTATCTATATACTAGCTAGTACCAATCTATTAGAAAGTTTTTTGAATACACACATTTTCTAAAAAAATTGAACTGGTCCAAAGCAGAAACTACAATAAATACACAATAAAATGGACACATGGGATCACATTATTTTATTAAAACCTTCAATGATTTTAATATAATTATCTACATAGCACTAATTACTGAACCGATCTTACAAAGTATATATACTTTAGTATATGTTCAAAGTTACATTATTTATATTATTTTTTTAAATATTTTATTTCAAAATAATTGAAATTCTTATAGATACTATGATAACGTAACAAAAATATATTAGAACACGAATATCATTCACTATAATAAATTAATAATAGTACAGCTTAAACAAGCAAAACCGCGGGCGGGTCCCTGACTTATAACATAATTCAAATTACGAGGCCATTAAAAACATTTATGTAAATTTCTTTCGACTATAAAACGCAGGCGCGGGATGGTACTTTAAAATCACTTTTGCTACTCGAAACAACATTACGTCAAGCGAGATGGACTTGCAGCGTGCGGGCAGGGCCTCGCTGCAGTCATCAATTTATATCTATTCTGGTACAAATGGCGGTCCGCGATGGAGGGGCATCCGGAACAAATGACAGAAGAGATTGCATTCCGACCGCTTGATTTTTATTGTAGCTACTTTGTGCGCTCGAACTGATCAAATGTTTGTTTTACTAAATACTTGTCTTTTTTCGAGATTAGCGCTTTTATATAGCTTTTTTATACGGTAGGCAGAGAAAACCTAGTGTTAAGATACGTATGTTCCCCACTTTCTGCTGTGTGGCCATCACCAGAGCGAAGAAATGAATATATTATTTCATTTCCTCGAGTGGAAATCGAACTCACAATACGTCGCGTTTAGTCACATTCTTGTGCCTCTGCGCCACGACTGGCCTCGTAGTAAATAAATATGTATTATTCAATATATCTACTTCTTTGTTGAATTTTAAATTTATTTATGAAATTTCAATAACAATAATTCAAATGAAAAAATATATACCTATAACCAGAGACTTGCTTATAAAAGGGTAATAAAAAGAACGAAATTCAATCGCAACGCTGAAAGATTAGTCGGAACAAGCAATAAAATGAAAGTTATTCGAAACAAAGAAAGGTATCGTTTACTACAGTGGAAACCTGTGCACATTTTCTATAAGACGATATTTTCTTTAATCTATTTTTTTTTCAATTGTCTTAGACTTCCATTATACATGCATTAAGGTGTAAATATCAAGTATATAAAGTTTAAAGAATATCAAAACATATTATCTTTCTATGTTATTTGCCAATAATATAACAATGTATTAATAATAATTAAGTGTTGTTAAGCGCGGCGTTGAGTTCTGCCACTCAACACGCAATGCCTCCAGAATTCGGCAGAAAGTGGGGAACGGAGTGTCTTAACACTAGGTTCCCTCTGCCTACCCTGCTGTGTGCGGGATATAGCGTGAAGCTAATAAAATAATTAATACCTATAGGGCCAGTAGTACAGGAGCATGGGCGTTTGACTGTAAACGCGACAACTTATGGGTTCGATTCCTATTGGACCAAATATTTAATATTTTCATTTCCTCGCTCTATTGTAGATACTGCGGCAAGTTAGGAGATGAGTATTTTAACACTAAGCTTCCTCTGCCTACGCAGAAAAAAAAACAAACTAATATAATAAAATGTCTTAAAACCTTTTATATGGTTTCTTCTCTACTTTAAATGCATAATATAACAATGTATTAATATAATAAAAGATCGAAACAACAAATATTTTAAGTTATATATAGGCTTATCTGAGAAAAACCTAATCGAGCATATGTAAACGCACTCTTACCCCGCATAACAATACCAGAATTTGTATAGCTAGCAGATTTAAAACACATCGCATTCATCTTGTTCGAATAAAACGCGATAAGCCCCGCTTATTGATTGTTGCAATTTAAATTGAAAACGTTAAATCTGTAGCTCGTCACACGAGCACAAATAAAAGTAATAACGGTGTGGTCCTCTTATATGCATGTGTAAATATTACTTTCCCTATATAACTATTCTGAGGCCAGTCGTGGCGCAGTGTGACTGTAAAACCGACTGGTTGTGGGTTCGATCCTCACTCGATTACATTAAATATTTACTTAAATTTATATTTCCATTTCTTCGCTCTGGTATCGAGGCAAAGCGCGGCGTTGAGTTCTGCCACTGAACACGCAATGCCTCCAGAATTCGGCAGAAAATAGGGAACGGCGTGTCTTAACACTAGGTTCCCTCTGCTTACCCTGCAGCGTGCGGGATACAGTGTGAAGATGATTTATAACTATTCTAAAGTATTGGATTTTACTTTTACATATTTGTTATTTAAAGTGAAATAATCTATGTGATATGTGAGAACAGTCGTAACGCATGATGGTTGGATACGACAGGTTGTGGGTTCGATTCCTACTTGACGAAATGAATATGGTTCCACCACTCAACACGCAATGCGTTCTGAATTAGACGGAAAATGGGGAACAGAGTGTCCTAACAGCTAGGTTCCCAGCGGGATAAAGCGTTAAGTTTAAAAAATATATATCATATGTAAATGAAAAAAAAATCCATCTTATTATTCTTAATTTTATCTTAAAATGTACCATAAACATACTGAATAATAAAACTTAAAACATTGCTAATTACCTTTTAAAAAATAATATTAAATTAAGTGTATAATTTACTCTCAATTGGCTGTCTCTACCCGCTTGAGCTAGCTTAGCGTCATAAGCTCCTGTCATTACCGCAATTACAACGAGTGGAGGCCGCGACACCGCCGCGCCGCGCACTCGAGAGCACTCGGGGATATCACTATACACCAAACAGCATATTCAACTCCTACACGGATGATCTCGTATAAATATTATATCTTTTAGCTTTACTTTTATCGTAAAACTTAGTAAAAACTACGTCTAAAATACTAAAATACAAACATTATTCTAGAACATTTTTATCGTACTTCTCATTAAGATTCTAGTACGTGGATAGCAAATAAGACTCTATGAAGGAAACTCAGTTCCTCGTACAGTTGTTGTCTACGGCTGCGAACGCTTCGTTCGAAGCAACGTTGATATGCGAAACACACGGCGAAGTTTCTGCGGGATCTCAGGAAATTGAAGTTTCGCGAACATCGGTTATGACAAACCTAATGTTCGCTTTTAAACTTTGCTATTTGAACGAATTTGTTAGTGTTGCGACATCAAATCTTGAGAAAATATTATATATAATATTTTGTTTAGTATTTCAAAAATAATAAGAAAATTTAGTATTTTAAAAATAATTAAATAGCGCTACTTGGGGTTCCACCACTCACCAGGCAATGTCTCGAATTAATATGAAATTATATATCATAACACTATTATAATCATACGCATAGCAATAGAGGAAGGCCAGGTGGTCCGTGCCCGTACTAGAATCGTCATGTGCCCACCCCTAAAATTGTATTAATAAAAAAATTGTCCAAAACTACTACTTCTACTTGTAGGAGCGTTAAAAGAATAGAAAATAAGAAAAGATTTTGCATACTACATCTCAATCAACAATCGATGTAACGACGGCCATACAACGGCCTAAAACTTAAAAAAAATCTATTTTCAATATAATATTTTCACCACACTTCAATAGGTATACATTAAAAGATAGCAAAGACATATCGACCTCATACGTCACACGACCTGGTGCACAGGTGCAGTATCTATCCCATTTGGAATTAGAAGCCAATATCGTATTGTTACATTCATTGCACATTGTTTTGTGATAGCGTCACGCCGCCATTGTAAACGCTGTAATGCTCTTAAACCGAAATTTATTGGGCAATAAAATAATATTATGTTGCCCAGTTTCTATATATCTTTGTTTTTTTTTATAAAATAGATAAAAAAAAAATCGTACAAAGTTTAGAAACTTAATAATAAAGGGAGTTTCTTGACACCTCTGCTCTTTTCTTCACTTAGATAAACGTTTATTTATGGCGACGTATGTATGTTCGTATAACACAGAAAAGTTAATCTCGATCTCATTATCTGATAGTGACACAGTTGCCGAAACTTCACCCGCGGCATCCTGCAATTTAAAGATCCTTTGTACTTGAAACTCTTCACAACAATGAACAATGACAAAAAATATATGCGTAATTATATCTAAAGATATTAAGATCAGTTTCACGCTGTATCCCGCACACAGCAGGGTAAGCAGAGGGAACCTAATGTCAAGACACTCCATTCCCCACTTTCTGCCGAATAAAGAAATTATGATAAATTAAAGATATTATGTGCAAATTAAATATTTCAAAGCCAGTTGTGGCGCAGAGGCACATGTATGTGATGCGTAAATGCGATTGGTTGTGAGTTCAATCCCCACTCGAAGAAATTAAATATTAAATATTTTTATTTTTTCTTCTTTCTGGTGTCGAGACAAGGCACGGTGTTGGGTTCCGCCATTCAATTCGTAATACTTTCACAAATCGGCGGAAAATGGCAACCGGAGTGTGTCTTAACATTAAGTTTCTTGTGCTTACCCTGTTACCCCGTTTTGTGAAGCTGAAAAAAAAAGAAGTAATATAATCTAATTTCAGAATCTACCAGATAATCTAACTTTTTTCATTATAGCACAAATTTCACAAACAATAAGGTGATTCACATAAAGAAGTGTCTCTAAAGCTACCTCCTCACTACCTCCCTGGAACCTCAATATCAATATATCGCGAATACGTACGCGACTTGACGTGCAGGATCCAATGCGGGATCACTACACCTGAGTTCGCTTGTTTTACTTTATACGACCGTTCTAAAGTTTTTACTTGAAAAATTTTATAGCACGTTTCTCTTTACAATCTACTTTAAGCGTACCATGTGAGATTACAATACTTGTTTGTTATAGCAAAAAGAAAAGTTGAAGTTAACTATAGAAAACAAAAAAATACAAAACGAGCTGATGAAGTAAATAACATATATTATTTTTAATGAATATATTAATATTTTTTTCGTAGAAACGGTTCATGTTTATCATCAATAAAATAATAATAGTTGGTTCCAAATTTAGTACTCTTCTTTTCTGTTCAAGAATAGAAATTTTGTCCGTCAAGCCTTCGAGTGTAAAGTAAAAAGGTGTACCGAGCCAAGATATAGAACAGCTTTAAATAGAAACATAAAAGCGTAAAACGCGAGAGTATTGGAAAATCATAGGTATTTATAGAGTAGGAGTTGACTTGAAGAATGCTTTTTTAGCCTATCGTCGTCGTCGCTGAAACTAGTCTAATCTAGAGTATCAAATATAAATATATCAATAAATTAATCAAAATTAATATTAATAATGCTATATTATACTCTCAAAGGAACATGAATGAACAAAGCGCATTGTTTCACTCAACAAAATCAAGCTGCAGAATATTAGAATTCGAAAAACAGAATATAATACAATATTATAACATACTTATTTCAAATCTTTCATTGAAAAAAGTATACCATACCTTATTATATTATAAAGATAATAATTGTAAACAAGCCCAATGGCTATTTCTTTGAATTATTTGCAAAGGAAAAGTTGAGTATAAAAATTTGTCACTCTTTAAAACATGCAAATCTCCTTTTATAAAGTTTCAATTTATGTGTAATAATTGTCGCAGCGGGCGATTCCTTTCTAAGAGCTTGAAAATGCTAATTTTGTAAACAAACAAAGCGAGGGCCTAATGAAGGTTGCGGGTCTGTCCACAACTTTCTTATTCTGCGAGAGAAGGCCGCGAGCTCTTCCGTCCGATCCATTGAGTTGTTTACTTTGGACTGACATTCACTTAGCTGTAGTAATAATAATACCCCTGCTTTAAATAGAACATCAATATTTTGTTTATTCGTGTTTTGTTTTTTGTTGTCTTTTTTTGTTTCTAAAGTGTTTTCCGTAATGGTGTAAATATGATTAGTATAACCGTACTAAAAGCTAGAGGCATTAAAAGTACCTAACATTGGTAAATAATTCAGTTTCTCAATTTTTTATATTAATAACAATTCACGTTATTGTCATTTCTTCATTACATTATATGTTTAGGATATGTACGCTTATGTAGAAGATCGTACGAGTAAAAAATTATCAATATCATTATAAAAATTCGAATATTAAAATTTAATATTATTTGACACCATAAAATCAATGTTTTTCCTAAGCTTACCATGTTAACCAGTGTAATACCGGACTTTTACTTTAAAAATAAAGCCTTATTCTTTAAAAACCGACCCTTAGCCCCGAGGCGCTCGGCGGACTCCTTGCACGCCTAATTTAATCCTCAGATTATTGAAATAAAAACGACATAGGTTTTCGACAGGTGCCGCTGGCTAGGAGGGGAAGGCGGGTCACAGGTGCCTTCGATGGTCGCAGCGTCGTTAAAATTTACATAAAGTCTCAATCCACTGCGGCGGGCCTCGCTGCCCACCCCACGTTTATGCTACATTTAGTAATTTTATGATAATTTCGAAAACCGTACCACCCATCGCATTATACTAATATAGGAGTTTACTGGAATACGCCCGTAATATACCGAAAATATTCAAGTTTTTTTTCTAATAATAAGTTTCAGTCAATAAATTGCTCTAAGCGTGAAATGGACGTGGGGGTTTTTTAAAAAATTTAGTCGCAGATGTGTTTTCGAGTATGGCTGACCGGGGAGGGCAGTGCGCTAGACGCATAAATCTACTCGTTAGGTGTTGCTTTTTTTGTGCATTTGATTAATTGCACGTGAAATCGACGGTGTCCGGATGTGGAATTTTTATATATAAACCTTGTCGTTTTAGTAAAATGAGCTAAAAATTTAATTCCATGTAAACGACTACTCCTTAGTTTTTTACACCTTCTTTCCGGAATTAAGCGTTTCGGGTCGAAATAAAAATAAATGATATTGTTTTGTTGCAGTCCAACCTGACGCACCTGCCGCGTCACGAGTACGTGCCGGGCATCGGCATGGGCGTCGCCAAATGTCCCTACGACCCGGCTGACAACTCCACTGCTCTGTGGGTGGAGAAGGGCAATCCAGGCTCCCTACCCGCTTTGTACTCGGGAACTAACGCGGAGTTCACAAAAGCGGACACCGTGATCTTTAGGACTGACCTGCATAACTTGACGACAGGCCGGCGAGAGTTCTCCTTCAAACGGACTTTGAAATATGATTCGAAATGGCTGGACAGTAAGTTGTTGATTTATTTACTAAGTTGCCGCAATAATAGCGCCTATTTGTACATTTCATTTTATTTGGGGCGGGCACCTAGTAGGGTATGCAGAGGGAACCTGTGAACCTTGTGTTAACACATTCCCTCCCCATCACGATACTTCCATTCTCGACAAAATAAACGATAATTGACAATGTCGAAATACATTACCGATGTAGCGTACACTGCTCACTGAAAATCGCCAAAATTATTAAACTATCAATTTATAATGATAGAAGCAATCATTGTCCTAGAAAGCCTGATGTATGAATTCGTTAATCAGTGAATGCTACATCAGCTATCTGCAATCAGCTGTAGGTTGGTAATGATTAGAACAATTGTAACAAATTATCGGTGCTTACACGAATTAGACTGGAATCGCACTGTTTGCGACTAAACAATGGAAATTAAACTGTTTCCGCTCTGACGGGCTGTAATGTGCCCCCAATCTTTGCCCGTAAATTTGTGCCCCCGTTACCATAATATAAATGTCTGACAAATTCCCCGATTTAATATTTTACAATAGGTTCGCTTCTATCGAAGTAAAGAATTAGATTGGGATCCCAGGGCACTCAGGCCTACGTCGTTTTAGCAAAGCTGAAATTTTCCAGATTAATAGTCTAATATATAATTAAAAGCCCTTTCAGAGGTATATTTATTACTACCAGACCGTTTACGTGGGCCTTTACTCCAGCCAAACATCCTAAAGATTGCTTAAAATTGGGCCAAACTACGTCATACTAGCAAGCTTTAATTTTAAATATATTATTTACGGACTATTTCAAGACTAAGCACCCAGACCAATTCGATGGCTCAATCATCCTCCCAGACGGAGCTGTACATTTATTTGGCGCTACCAATGAAAAGGCCCCATTTTCAAGTTAATGAGAATGCATACTGTCTTAACTACATATTAGACCAATAGTTCTCAATATTTCAGCTTTGCTAAAATGTAGGTCTGGCGGTCATGGGATCTTGAGTGGATAAATGTATCTGCACATACATATATTATCTTTACATTACATTTCTAATAAAATTGTTCCTGATCGCCGCACCGTCTGTACATAGAAGATATTTGAGAAAAATACAAATGAGAACATTTATCAATGAAATGGAATACAAAACATTGATTTCAATTTATTTTGTCCGTTTGTCTGTGTGTTTGTGCACGTTGATCTCAACCAACGTAATTGCAGTTTTCAGTACTGTATGTTGGTAAATTTCGTTCAACATTTAGTATCTGTTTTATTCCAATCGGCTTATAAATAAAACAATTATATCAATTTAAAGTTTTTTTTTTAAGAAATTCCTACATTTTTTTAAATAAAAAGACTTAAACTAACTTTTATGTATAGATATTGTCTACTAAGTGATAGTTTTATGTTAAAATAAAAGTAATCCAGATTAGTTATTAAATAATTATGTAGTTTGAGCGGAAGAAGCCACGGATAAATCGCTCGCTGCAAATATAATTAGTAAATTTTAAGACATTTCTATAATAGAAAATTTAAATTTTTAAACTATGAACGCCTTTTTCTCCTTTGGGGCTGATTTTCACTAGAATAACTTAATTCAACATAAAGCAGTGAAATTTATAAACCAAATTACATAATTTAAAAGTTAACATTCATATAAACTTTAATAAACACAAAATATTATCCAAAAACAAATTCTGCAATCGCAAATAAATCGTTTGCAACAACATGAACCAGCTAAATAATACGTGTCACCGATTTTAGTTCAGTATTTGTGGTAACGCACTACTATTGTATGTTAAAGCTATTCTGAGCTCTGATCAAGCGAATAGAATTCACCTAGACTAATTTACGGCTATTGTTTCAACGTTCTACGAACTGTTATTCATAATATTGTATACTAGAATTATTATTATTTTCACGTCTTTAACTAAATCTAAAATATTTTTTTAACTTAAATTAATGAGAGCACAAGGGTGTTTGTTGGTTGTTGATTAGATCCCCAATCTACATTTTAATTTCTTCGCTCTGGTGTCGAGGCAATACGCGGTGTTAAGTTCCGCCACTCAACACGCAATGACTCCGGATTTTGGCGGAAAATGGGGAACGGAGAACTCTGCCTACCTTTCGGTGCGCGACATACAGCGAAGCTGATTTTTAAAAATATAAAATACGATTTAAATTAATATTAATATTGTCTGTACTTTATTTAACTTTATTTATCATACGAATCACATGAATAATTACATAAAATAATTAACACGAATCAACATTTGATATTGTCCAATCTTAAATATTAATATCTGGAAATCTATTCATCAATAAATGAGCCGGTTTATCGGCCATTAATTGCGATCAAATAATTTATAGCAACATAAATTTCAAAGCTCGAGGCTTTATTAAATTTTAATGCTCCTTTAACGTTATAGGACTGGAGATAATCTCACCTATAGAAACACAATGTGAGATAGAGTATGTGACGTCAGAGTCGTGTGCCTTTAAGCCTCGACACGCGGCTATTTCATTTTGGCCTGCAACAAATGAGAACGTATTAATACGAACTGAGAACGCCCTGTATATGACATAATTGACACGGCTTCATCTAATATTTATTGCATATCACACGGAATAACAGCAATTTGATACTATGGTATTAACATGGGAACGTGCCGTGTTCCACTGTGGATATATAAAATTTATGTTTGTAATTAAACTGCTGTATAGCGTTAGCAGTTAAATGTAATGTAATGGTGGTGACAAATCTTTCGGGTTATATGATTATTATCTTTATTAAAATTTATTAAAAGTTATAATTTTAATTCATATTTACAAATAGCTACTACAGTATTAGCGTTTTTATAACCTCAATGGAGATTTTTTTTTCTTTTCCGATAGATTATAACTTTTAAAAATGTGTATATATATTTTAAAAAGATCACATCATACTTTTTTGATAATTTATTGATTTATTTAATTTTTGTATGCAACCTAAATAATAATATACGGTTTACTCCAAAAAAAGTGATTGGACAGTATTTACTATTTACATAATACCTTTGCCTTTACGTATCCCTGATACGGAGTCATGTAAGAATATATACTATACGACTAAATTCGAAACATGTGTCGGCGAAACTTAACATAATTTATATTTGTTTCAGAACCAAATTTCGTCGGGTCATTCGACGTGGGTGAATACGTCCTGTTCTTCTTCCGCGAGACCGCGGTGGAGTATATCAACTGTGGCAAGGCGGTCTACTCCCGAGTGGCGCGAGTATGCAAGAGGGATACGGGCGGAAAGAATATTCTAAGTCAAAACTGGGCAACTTATCTGAAAGCTCGTCTAAATTGTAGCATTCCCGGCGAGTTTCCATTCTACTTCAACGAAATACGTAAGTAAAACAAAATTAAATTATATTTTATTCAAATAGTTCATATATGTATTTATTCTCTGTTTATGTTCAAACAAAATTTGAAAGTTTTCAGACAAAGCAAACGCGTTATCCACTCGGCAGTTCCCTAATACACACAAAAGACTAAATATTGTAGCAATTTTCTGTGCCTCTTCCAAGTACGATTCTGTGTATCCAGACCTACCAAGCTACGCCAACTAACTTCGTAGCAGCACCCTAATCCCAAACATGCAAAGAGTTACCGTCAATCTCGAGCAAACATTTCACTTCGATTCAATAGTGCATAGGAAGATTTAAAACGACAAAAGTCTAGCCAATTCCTCTCCGAGACTGGAGCCCCGCTCGCGACTGCTTTCATACAATATTAACGTTTCCTACCCTGATTTTACCACCGTTTTTCACGCAGCCCCCACTGCATCCTGCATTTCTTATGAGGACGTATTAGTTCAAGTGTACTGTTAACATTTGCGTTTAAACGTGATTAGATTCGTAAGCAACATGTAATCTGGCTTCCTGTTCATTAAACCTCCACCAATTTAAGCTTATATATAGTTTCTCTACCTTCTAAATTAACAATTATAGTCGAGCTATTTCTAAATTCAAGGTTTCGTACAATATTGTGCACGCATTGGATTTATTATATATAATTATTTGTGGTCCAATTAGTAAAAGGAAAGCACAACAACATTAACTTTGAGGCCGTAATGGCGCAGTGGCTCAAATGTGTGATTGTTAACATAATTGTGGCTTCGATTTGTACTCGGGGAAATGAGTTATAATTTATTAATATTTTTATTGCTTCAACACACAAAACCTCGAAAATTCGGCTAAAAGTGTGGAATGGAGAGTCTTAATGCTAGGTTCCCTCTGCCTACCCTACTATAGCGGGATACAGCGTGAAACTGGATAAAAACATTGACCCAACATGTGTTAAGTAAATCGCGTATTTAAATAATAAGGCCAAAAGTAATATATTTATAGGCGGCACGCGTCGGGCTTTCGTTTGACAACTGTTCCGTGTTGTGTTTGTGAATTATGTGCTTGCTTTTCCCCAAAACATCGTTTTACGCCTTTCCCAAATTTAATATAAGCTTTATTTATGATCTCACAAAATCCACATCTTAAGGTATTTATTTTTAACATTATGCTTGTAACCAGAATATATACGAATAATATGTTGTTTATTATACGCTATTGATTCACGCTGTACCCCGCACATGGCAGTATAGGCAAGGGGAATCTGGGAACTCAGTGTACAAGACATTCCATTCCCCTTCCACATTCCCACACTTCTCTTCCCCACTTTCCGCTGAATTCTGAGGCATTGCTGCCGAATGGAATCAACGCCGCACTTAATCATTGTTATAAATGAGAAAATGAAAAAAAAAATCCTGAGTGGGAATCGAACCCACAACCGCGGCGTTTACAATCACACCCTTGTGCCACCGGGTCAATGTGTCAATATTGATATTTGTTTTGTCAA
Source organism: Heliconius erato x Heliconius himera (assembly GCA_013421005.1). Classification (NCBI taxonomy): domain Eukaryota; kingdom Metazoa; phylum Arthropoda; class Insecta; order Lepidoptera; family Nymphalidae; genus Heliconius; species Heliconius erato x Heliconius himera. The sequence goes on along the minus strand of JAATLQ010035098.1, from coordinate 680 downwards.
TGTGTCATACAAGACCTCTTGTATGACACATAATGTATGAAATATAATATCACTTAATAGATTGATGCTTATAATTATTCCTACAACATAGTTTAATGCTACGGTAACGTCTGGTGACATGGAGATATAAAGTTCAAAGCCACAACAGTCATTTAAGCGAACTCATGAAAGTTTTGACAACTATGTACATTCTACAGATTAGAATTTGTGTTCGTACTGATATATAATTTGAATCATTTCAATGGATTATTGTACAAGTTTGCGAATGTGCTTTGTGTCATTAATTAATGTCACAATTTGTGTAATTTAAACTTAAAATACTGTTATTACGTTATACATTATAGTTATGACGAAAATATTTTAAATATGGTTGGTTATTAATGCAACCACTGTGACTGAACGCGACAGGTTGTGGGCTCGGTTCCCATTCGAGTAAATAAAATGCCATCAAAAACATCCTGTAAAAAAACCCAAGTCTCGCAGCTGTCCTTCTACCGTAAAATATTGTGAGATCCATGTAATACCAAGTCGGTTAATCTATTTAGTCTCTACTTAAAGGACCTTCTGTCTTAAGTTATTACAGTAGTTATTATCATGCCAATATTAAAAATATTTTACGTTTTAAACAAATAGATCGACTTGGACATCGCATGAAAACACAACCTATCGAAAGACATAAT